>OX456489.1:1173660-1474641 GCA_949748235.1 Platypus cylindrus | reverse complement strand
TGTAGTTGATTTATGATTGTACACATTGTAGAATAAACTATATAATTCAATTGAGAGATTAATTCAATTAATTGACATTTACTTATTACGAATATTTTAAATTTAAATTTACGAGTTTCAGTTCAAATCGTTTTGAACCAGTAGTAAATTGTTATAAAGCAAAAATCTTTTTATCAAAAACCTTTCGAATAACATCTATTTTTTTGCGAATTTTTAATGATAAGAAATTCGAAATTCTGGTTCGAAGGACACAATTTTACAAATTCCGGCTCGAAAGGCAAAAAATTAGTAATTCTGGCTCGACGGACAAACGATCAAATTTTATTTATTTATTTTTTTTAATCCATGACAACGCCTTTAAAACATGTACATATTCTCAATCAGAGCCGAAGGCGAGTAGTGTATACTCCATTTTATTCCAAAACATTGTCTTTCTTTTCCAACACGTACATTATTCAATCTTATCACCCAATGTCATTTTATATAACAGAAGAGCGGGAGGGGGGATGAATCCCTTCTTTTTCGATTTCATAGAAAACACTACAGCTAGAGTGAGAATCTCAGTAATCCCCAAATATTTTAATAAAATATGTATTTTATCCAGAGTAAAAAGAGAACGAAATTTTACTATACTATAGATTTGATTTATGACAGCGAGAAAACATAGAACTAAACCAACACACACTTACTGATACCACTCTCTGATATACATAGTTAGTTGAGCGTGGAACGCGCGCCAATGCAATATTCCAGTGCAATGGAATTGCCAGTTATAGAGTAAGGATCGCATTACGAAATTGGAAAAGGGGACCGTTAGTTTTCAACGTCAGTTTAGTTGCCTGTGTGTATACGTATTTTAAAACTGAAAGTTAGGGGATGGTTGTTATATTTTCTATAAATTTTCATTGCATCCACCCCCTCTCCCTTCCCCCTTCCACCTCGATTATGCTTTTATGTAAAGGGAAAGAAGAAAAGTTTCATTTCCATATTATGTCATCAGTAAATGCCTTTTAGTTTAACTGTTTAGGAATGCAACACACTTTACCGTTCTAGAACGTGTCATGCTTTTCTAACTTAGTTGTGTTGAACAACTAAAACCGTTTGACAGTATCTCTAATTTAATTTTTTGTTCTTTTCTAATTTGTTGCGAATTTCTAATTTTTTGCCCTTCGAACCAGAATTTCTGATTTTTTGTCCTTCGAACCAGAATTTCAAATTTTTCAGTCCTTTCTAATCTTATTAACCAATGTAACAACTTTATCCAATTTTGCTATATGAGTATCCTGCATTCTATCATTTATGTAAATATAAATTTCAAATTTAATAAAAACGTACGCAACCAATATATCAATCTGCTTGCGACAAATTAAATAACTTCCTTCGTAGTTAAGTTCTAAAAATGGAAGTCTATAAATCTGTTACGCTACTACTACTATCACAATCAAGATATTACTTACTACTACTCGTAGAGTCTTGTCGGAAGAGGGTATTTATACATACCTATACAATATGTACCCTAGCTATACACACACACACACACACATATACTAATTAAAATCCGCAGCTGCGTTATAGCTGAATATGTTTACCTTCTCGTACATATGGAACGTGCACAAATAGTTTTTAGGAATGCGCATATAGATTGAGAGAGAAACAGTGAAAATTGAAATTACTTATGAATAATGATCAAAGTTTTTGTTTTTTCTTTCGTCGAAATGTCCATTTATGATTCTGATCTGGCTAGATTTAATCCAAAGATTAATTTCGCACGTTTCTGGAATTATAAACGTAGAATGTATTTTAGTCAAAACACGTACATATTCTAATTTAGTTGTTATTTCCTGCTGTTTTACTAAATCAATCTTTTGTTGGAATTCCATGGAGATTAATTATGTGTGAAAAAACACTGGATTAGAGCTCCTAGTTCTAAAATTCTACCACGAACCACTAAATATACGAAATTTCAGCGTTCAATTACTTAAAATTCCCGATTCCGGTTCGAAGGACCGAAAATTAAAAACTCCAGCTTGAAGGACTCGAAAAAGTCGAAAAAAAAAAAAAAAATCTTGTCTGTCATTCGACCAAATGAAAATTCTTGATTCCGGTTCGTAAGATTAAAAGTCTCAATTCGCTATTCTCTACGTTTTCGAAATAATAATAGTAATAATAAAGTTATTATCGTTAGAAATCATAGCACGTATTCTAATTTAGTTGTTACTTCTGCTGTTATAAAACAACATTTCACTAAATCAATCTTCCCCACTTGGTTTTGAATTAGAATAGGATAGAATTTATGGGATGCTCTCTCTGATCTCTCTCTCTCTCTCTCTCTGTGTGTTTTCCTCTTGTTTCCGCTTTTTCGTTTCGCTGCTATGCTGCAGTTGTCACTAAAATTGTCTCTTTTCCATTTTACGTATTCTTTCTCTCCCCCCGTTTCAAACGATAAATTTTATCTTTGTATAGTGCAATTATTCTAAATTTTCTTTTTTTTTTTCCCCAGTTTCATTGTGTTAAACAATGTGAGAACCAGAAGTTCGAAAACATTGGATTAAGGACAGTCAGTCGTATCGGTATGTGCTGCTGATATTTGGTACTGTTCCAAAATTCTTTTTTTTTAAATTACTACGTGATAAGAACAATAATTAAGCACAAAAGCAATAGATATTAATTCGTAAAATTTCACTACGAAGACTGTAGGAAGGCGAGCCCCGGACACCGACTGTCATAAAAAATTTTATGATAATTTTATTACAAACTTTTGTTTTACAACAATAGACACAAATGATGGTTTTTTCTCATGTTTGTCTCCCTCTGTTTTGTTTAGAAGTCGTAAAATTGCATCCTTATAAAATAAAAATTTTTATATCTTCTAATAACTATGTGTTTTGGTCGTAAGTAATTGATTACTATTGGAAAATAGAAAAGATTATTAATAGTAAAAATAAGTGTTAGAAATAATACCTACAGTCATTGGTATATACGATTTGAATAGAACGCACGCGCGCGATATAGACAGAACGCAGGATTATCGCGGCGCGTTCTATAACACAGCGTCCCCGACCGACCAAGGTGAACAAAACAGTAAGTGCTTTTTACCCATGTCTAAATATATAGGATACAACTTATCATCTAATAAACTAAGTACGTAGATGTACGTATGTGTAGGTCCCATCTTATTATACGATATTTTACGTGCGCGTGTCATTTTATTGAAGTTAAGAGAGCCGATTTGTAAAACTCGTTTGAGTTTGATGAGGGTCTTATTATTGTTAATGTTATTACTATTATTATTAGAGCACGAAATTATAATGATTGGATGCAGGTGTAGAACGGAAAAGAATTTTTATTTAAATATACACCGAATCATAATAAAAACGGAGCAAAAAGAAAAAATCAAATAATGAAATAAGCGATTATTAGATTCAGAAGAATGTAAAATCTTGTCTAATTTAATTGAACTTTTGTGAACCGTGATATCAAAATGAATGAATGAAAGATAGATATTTTTTTGGAATATTATATAAAAATAAGTACAGAATTGTAAAGGTTACGCCACAAGCAGAATACGATCGATTAACAAATACTCATTACCAGTTTAACTATAATGATAGTTCCTATTATAATAGAAATTGAGCATAACTAATTATTAAATTGATACCAATCTCCCCACCATACAAATTATTATTATTATAAATTAGTAATGGATGTAAAATCAAATCGGGAACATCGGGACATGTTTAGATTCGTTTTGCTTTTATTGGTTTATCGGATAATCGTTAAATATTTATGTTTAGAGCAACACAATAAACCTCTCTTTTAATGATAATTAAAACGAACATTTGCGCAGATCATTGTTATATTCAGCCATCTCTTCTCATACTATTTAATTTATAGTACCTATACACACGTCACAAATTGAATTCGAAATGGATTCTATTGTTTCAAATTTGCGAAATTCAAATATTCTATTAATTTTATTTGTAATCTGAATAACTATTATATGTTGGAAATGAACATATATATTATTTATGATTATTCCTTTTTTCTTTTTGGGGAAAATTCATCCAATTTATGATAAAATTTAAAATTTTTAAATTCTGTTTCGAAGGACAAAAAAATTAAAATTCTGGTTCGAAGGACAAAACACGTAATATCATATTTCATCTAGTTTACGTGCAAAGCAATAGAGACAAATTCCAAAATCACCAAACAGCTAGCATTCCCCAAACATAAATCGCTTCGTGAATTAAATTCAGAAGATCACAATCAATTTGGTATAGTAGTGGTGGATTTATTCCCCGAATTATCTCTCTTTCTCTTTTAGCTAAATATTCATCTTTCCCCATTCTCTCTCCATCTATCTACTATGTGTAAGTATATACTATATATAGGATCCGATCAGATTCGGACACACTGTGCGGTACATTGTCTCATGGGACACAATAATTATTGTTGCGATGCCATCCTTTTGCAAAGTGACTGATTGTTCCCAAAGCGACCATGTTGACATGGAAAGGCTATCATGGAAATTTCAATTTACTATGCCATCTGACTTGTAATGTGTCCATTTGGTATCCCGATATGTGTCCATTTGTGGTTTTATGGTATATTAATGAATCATACCTAGTAGTGATTATTGATCAACGGATTCCAATATATTTGTTTTTTATTTCCATGGATTTACTCGATTGATTAAATAGTGGTGTAATGTGACTCTCCATTGAAAGAAAAAAAAAACATTTTCAAAAATCCGAACAAGAGGAGAGATAATAAAATAGGGGCCCCCGTTGTATATATTACCTACATACATAGATAAGGCCTCTAAATTTTTAATCAACAAATTGAACACGGTTTCGTAATTAATCGAAATTTTCCACGTTCCCTCTGCCATGCCCATCGCTCGCCCACATAGTTACTAATTTAATTCCCATCATTTCCACCACTCTTTTTCCGTCTATAGTCGTTTTTTTTATTTATTTAAATTTAACACATTTGCCGTAGCAGCATCATGTTGCTGCATCGTCGTTATGTTTAATGGTTAAGTTTAATTAGTTGCACTTTTTCTATTTTCTTTTTTAGGTTTTGAAACTGTCCTTCGTGTAATCAGCAAGATTTCAATTCGAAATTCCGGCTCGAAGGACTAGAAATTTTTAGTAGGAAAAAAAAAAGCATTATGCTTCGTCGTTTCATACGATAGAAAAGCTTATTTTGTGCGACTAATTTAGAACAAGAAGCTAATCAACTAAAATAACGAAGACGAATAGAGATAGATACAAGTAAATAAATATGCAGGCTCGCTCCTTGTCATCGTTCGCCAGCAGGGAGATGGCGAACGCGGCAAGCAGCCGTACTATACACTATCTATTTGATTGGGAAATTGACTAGGGCATAAATTGCCCCTCCGTCTACCACCCGCTGCCTAAAACCATCTAATTTTTAATTAAATCGTTTTTACAACGACATGTTCTTTATTACTACTATTATTATTATTAAATTCGAATGGCTGTTTACTAGACGACAGCCATTTCGATAAGCTTACTAATTGCTTTCAATTTAGGTACATTGGTTTTCCAATCCACTTTTAAGGTTTTCTTTTTTGTTTATACTGTGCCAGAGATGATGAAATATCGAGTTTTTCTTCTTTTTAAGATTTTTAAGAGTGAAAAAATATGGGCCGTCATCTACAGATATGAGGAAATTTTAATCATCGTTTTATAGCTTAATTAATGACGAATTAATAAGCAAAGAATTTACTTGACTTATAATCTGAATTAAAGGAATATTACTAAAATAATACCAACCTTGATTAGCGTCAGCAATCACCAGAAAAACCAAAATCACTAGCATTCTAAATGACATTAGAAAGTATTGAATGCAAACTGCCATAATAGCTATATATATATATATACATATATATATAGCCTCAATGAAAATATGTATAGGGATGAAAGGGTTTGATGTTGGTTTGGTTGATTCGTTAAGGGGAGAGTATAGACAGGGAGCAATAATGTCCAAAACAGTTACACTTTGATGGGGGGCGCGTTATGCATCACTACTAACAACGGTCCACAGGCCCCCGTTTGCTGTCACATGTCACATGTCCTGATTTCTTGACATCCCGTTCCCGTGTGTGTCGGAAAGTTGTTGTTGTTGTTCTGCTCAACGTTAAAAGTTGATCTGTAAATGGAACAAAAAAAAAAAAAAAACAAACTTATTAATAAGGGGGATTTGATATCAAATAGTTATTGTGCTTATTGTTTGTGGAAATTTTTACGAATAGGGTTAAGGGTTTCATGTACAATGAAAGTTAGTAATAATGATCATTAAAATCCGATCAAAACTGACGCAGTTATTTATACACTTCAATCACTCAGTTTCGTAAAGAGTTCATTACTGAACAGTCGATATCTAAATTAAACGTTCGATTCATCGACAACCAAAAAAAAAAACCAGATATGAATGAATGTTCGATTTCTTTTTTGAAGAACTCTGATGCCACTGTGACATTGTCGTCAATCTTTTCTTTTTGGTTCATTTTTTTTTTGTTTTCGTATCTCGACGTCCGAACGAACCACCCAAACAGAAAGAAAAGTTTTTTTCTTTTCTTCTTCTTACAACGAAAAATACATCAATCAGTTTATTAGATAGAAATGGACCGTGCAATGCCCACACAACAACAAAAACGTTATAGGTTAAGTATACACACACACACACACACAGAGTTGACAGAACTCGATTCGATAAAAATCTGCAGCAGGTTATTTTTTAGCTTGTCAAAATTTTTTGTTTTGTTCTTCAGTCAGTCAGTTGTAGGCGGATGGTTTTGAGTTAACGACAAGAAGAGAGAGTTGATTTATATCAATTCGCTCGATCTCGAGTGGACAATGAAATAATAGTTGTCATTGTTATGACAGCTAATGAGAAATGTCTTTATATTGTACGTATAAAAACAATCGATTAAATATCAAATTCGATACGATAGAATCATAAATAAAATAAACTTGTTACAATCGAATACTTGAACACACACACACACACACACACAGGCATACGTCGTGTATATGTGAATAAAGAAGAAAACTGAAACGAAAAACGTTAAATAAAAATTATCCATATGGTAGTTAAACTTTGTTTATGTAAATGAAGTGTGGCGCCATTCACAACAAAGCACGTAAAACAAAAACAAATGTAAAATACTAATGATGAAATGTTAAAGTAACAAAAATATAACAAGAAAATGAAGTTTTTCTGTAAAAATCTGTAGTTAAATATTAAACCTGTGTTGTTTATATTATGAAATAGTTCGAAATCTTGCCATATAGAGCTGGAAAAACTGAAGATTTAGTAAAAATTCTAACTCGAAAGACTGAAAAATTTAAATTCTGGCTCGAAGGACTAAAAAAATAAAAAATGTAAATTCTGGCCGGACGGATCGAAACTTCAAAATTTCGGTTCAAAAAATCCCAAAAAAAGAATGAATAACATAAAACATTAGAGAAAACAGGATGTTTAATATACTTTTTATTTAATCGCATCGCATCGCGCACTAGCCGACAATTTATAATAATCGTTACAACAATGAAATTTTAATTTACCATAATAACGTCATGTTTAAAGATTCATAAAGTGCAATAACCACGGCGTGGATAGCAATGTGGTCTTTTGCATATTAAACACACACACATACGCAAGCAAAGAATACATCCATCTTTGTCTTACACTGCTGGCCAGCCAATCGTATGGTTTCGGAGTTTGTTGAGATTCTTTTCGTTGTATATGCATTTAAATAATGTTTATAATGTGCCAATCATTACCAGTGCCGTAACAATTCCGTTTTGGTGGGTCAGTATTCAGAAAAATTCCTCCTAGTCTCCATGAAAAGAAATCAGAAACATGTCACACATTTATATGAAACTTGTTCCATACCTCACCACTATTGGATATATGGAAAAATAGGAGAATTTTTGCAAAAAAAAAAAAACTTTTAAGCGATCCCGTCATTAATGCCGCTAACCGATAAATTATTATCGTATTTTATACATTGTGCCACCACGGCAACAACGACACGCAGAATAACTTGGGGTGAAAGAAACGAGGAATGGAAAGAAGAAGTTTCAAAGTCCCATCTTCACCCCCCCCAAAACACTAACTCTAATAATATGTATATACGAGTAGTATATTTTAGTGCGGAAATGAAGCATTAACTTTTCGACTCGACTTTTGACTCTCTTCTTCGTATGTGCATAACAACAACAAAAGATGACTAAACACAACTTTTGTTTTACGATTTGTTCGATGTTAATGGAGCGCAACGAAGATACATGGGATTTTATTTTTCGGGATAATATCGAAATGATTTTACTAATGAATGTTGCAGAGCAAAAGATGTTTTATGATTCAATAGTAAACGACTAATTGTCTTATTGTCCCGTTTATCTTTAGAACAAAATACTATTCACAAAACCTAGCTTAAAATGTCCCATTTTACTTGACTTTACTCTTTACAGACGCCTCTGGAATGTAAAGTCAAAATTGTCTATTTCACCGTATGCACCAATTCTTTCTTTATCAGCAGACTGGCGCTCGTCTTCGTATATGAAATATATAAAAATACTTATTGTAAATGGACTGAGTGTTAATATACATATAGTCCTCTACAATATTAAACGATTTGCATAAATAAATGCCGATTTACTGTCACATTTCTCTCGATCATTATCGGATAATTCAAAAATTCGTTAGACGTCCTAGTCAGCGCCACCATCCCACACACACACACACACACACGTTATCCTAATTGAATTATTCCGATGATTCTATATCATCCCCTATACTTCTTATACTGGGAACGAATTTATTTTCCTCAGTCTATTTCACTCATCAACTCAATACACTTTTACGATTCTCAATAAGATTTTATGATAACGAAACGATTTCGAAATGTCGATCCCGCAAGATATGACGGCTGGGGCGGGGGTGGGGGGGTTATTATATCGATGGTAGTCGCCTCTTTTAAGGAAATTATTGTTGTTGCTGGAATTTAATAGACCATGACTGTATTTTATAGATGGAAAGATGAAAATGAATGTGCACAAAAAAAAAAAAAAGGGACACACACACAATTTCCTGCGCGGTATTTAAAAACTGTATTGAGTTGTAATAATCAAGATAAATTAGCAATAAACATTATAACTTTTTTTGTTTTTTTTTTTCATCGTTGTAAAAACGTGCGATTTCCACACGGATTCGATTAATTGAACCAATTTTATATCATAATATAAATCGATGATTTGGTTGAACGGACGCGTTTAAATTCACATCACATCACATCATAATTAGACATCATATTGGAAATATTTTGATAATTATTTAAGATAATATAACAATCACATTTGGAATGTTCAAATTAAACACGATAGAATCTAGATGCAAGACGCGCGCACGCGCGCACGCGCGCATCTTAATTGAGAATTGATTGTAATGCTGTACCGATGGCCAAACCATTAATTTTAACTATAATTAGAAGTAGAATCGACCTAACAAAATTCAATAATAGTAGATTACTACAAGGCCAACTTGCCATTACAGTCTCGAGATTAGTTTAGTATTCCGACGCGCTTGCGCCTCTAAATACTAGTCTAATCTCGGGACAAGCTGACACCGCGAGGCTTGTATACTATTTATAGTATATAAAAAATAAAATTATGCCAATTTTTTTGAATAAAAATTGCTGTATAATCATTTTTGCAATCATAGTTTTACTCGGCTGCTGTAAAATCTATGACTTTTCCTTAAAAAAATAAGAGAAAACCTGATTTTCTTGCATAAGAGCAATGTTAAACACTTGGTCTCTACTAATCACAGCGCCCTCTAATGGCAGTCCCCGTTTTTTTTTTGCTTGTCTTCACTCCGTCTAGTTCGCCATAGTTTTAACCTGACAAATAAAGCGATTCAAGTATCGATCATTATTAGGTTATTGTACTCAGACCTTTCAACTCTATTTTATACCATCTAGGCAGCATTCACTTTCACGAAACCAATTGGAAACGCATTGACATATTGCAATGTTCATTCCTATATTCCATTCGCCAAAAAAAAAAAAGGGTTTAATCTATACCAATGCCAGATTTAGATACACTAATTGTGGACAGTAGTTGTGTCGAATTAGATTTGTGTTAGTGCCATCTCAACTAACCGAACACAACACTGTTGCGGTTAATTATCATGTTCAGGAATCCATAGATAAATGACGTTTGCTTTGTAAATGACAATAATTAATTACGTTAAATAAATATGACTTGTTCACTTTACCAGTATTGTAGACAAACTCTCTCTCTCTGTGTGTGTGTGGAAAATAAATAACCAAACGAATAAAATCATAATAAAAATAGTCGTCTAGTTTAACTTAAAACTTCAAACCCTATTGATCTATTAAGTATTAAATTTCCAGTTTATTTAGAGTGAAAAAGTCGAAAAGTTAAAACGCAAACGTATTTTCCGATTGAATTATTCTAGCCGGAAGGGTTGGTTTCAGATTTTCCTTTTTTGCTTTTTTTCTTCCTCCCCCCACCCCAGTTTATCCAATTAAATCGAAGTTGTTTTGAACATTTTAGCTAAAAATCTAATATAATTCTGATGTAAATAGAGATTCGTGTTTGTTAAAAAAACAAAAAAAAAATACAGAAAAAAGTAGGCGTGGATTTTGCCACGTCATTATAATGCCCTATCGATAATAATTACCAGTGGAAATTCCTATGCGAAAAGTTTCCACCCCGCCTAAGAGAACATTCTGCATCGGGCATAGTGGAATGACGGAAACATTTTTTTTTTTTTACTGCTAGTATCATCCCTTAATGGCCTAATCAATAAAGTATTTCTTAGAGCAGAGAATTGTGCATTAATTTGGAAATGAGTCATTAAATTTAACGTATTAAATTTAAACCTTTCAATTTTCACAATCGAAGAAAAATTGACCCAAAAAAAAAAGGCATAGTTGAAAACCCATTGATTACCATTTTTTTTTATAAACATATTCAATGTTCCATATAATTATAATGCCATTTTTTTTTCACCTCCATAAACGACTTCCATAAAAAAAAAAAAAAAACCTCAATTTACATATAACTAAGTACATCGTTTCATCGAAAGCTTAACAACTCCTTGATGATTAGATTAAAGTCAAATATTCAATTTAAAACTTTCTCGCCGTTGAATTAATTTAAATAACAACGAATATAGTCGACGAAGAGACCAGAGAACATGGAACTACACAATGGAAGAGAAAAGGCGAGAAATATATATATATGCAAAAGGAGACAGACAAAGAGAGACTTTATTTTAATTTTACGAAATTAATTCTCATCAGTTTCATTATGTAAGCGAAAAATATAATATTCATAATATACAAAGAAAAGCAGCTACTGCCTGTGGAAATTAACACGAAAAGTATAGTTTTAGCAAAACGATGGGGGGGGGGGGTTTTGGGTGTGAGTTTGTTTTTCCAGGTGTTCGAGCACCGCCACCAGCATTTTCATATTCATGCCCCTCTTTTTCATATTCATCGTGTTGACGATGTTTTAAGTGTTGTAATTATCATTTAGTTTTCGTGTGAAAATTAATGATGCAAAGTGTACACAGGTTAACTGAATTAAATCTTTTTCTAGACTGTATAGAAAAACTTGACGTATTTATTAGAAAAACATATTGATAAATAGTAGAAATAAAATAGTTTTAACCAGTAGCGACCATATCACGTTGGCAACTACCGCTTCCCGTCCGATCAGCGAAGTCAAGCAACGTCGAGCGTGGTTAGTACTTGGATGGGTGACCGCTTGGGAACACCACGTGTCGCTATTTTTTTTTTTTTGTATATACGTGAAAATCATAACAAGTAAAGGCCTGTGTACTATAGTTACTCGGTACAAGTAGAATCGTTTGTCAAATTCAATTCAATCTACCCCTAACAGTTTCATTATCTCATCAATTCGAAAATTAAATAAAACAAGATGATAGTTTCAAATAAAAATATCCACAATCCACCAAAATAGATCTCTTGTTTGTTAGAAACAATGTAACTCGTAGAAAATTAATCCGATGACAACAGGGGTTGGTCGAGTATTAGAACAGCACGCTCACAGCTAGGGTGATTGGGCTCAGCAAAGAAAGTTTAATCTTAAAGCTGACATCTCGATTGTATCTATACGTTTCATACTAGATTAGAAGAAAGAATAGTATAGGCAATTGCGTCCTACTGCTTGATAAATTATTAAGGGCAAAAAGTATTAAGTATTATTATTGTTTTACGTCGTCTATTTCGAGGGAATGACATTTACTATCTATATGGTACGCCCTTCAAATAAACCTTGCAAAAAAAAAAACAATATCATTAATAAAACTGGAAAACTTTCGATTAATTTGGAAAAATTCAAATTATCGACGATTCAAATCGATTTTCTGAACTGTAAACATAAAAACTGTGACAACTAGATGTATGTATATTTTCAAAATATCTCAGCCTACTCTATTTAAAATCCTAAGTGCCAAATAACTCTTCTTGTCACATTGGGCGTTGAAATAATAACAGCCAAGAAATTCGATATCGACCATTTAAACTAGTTTAAAAGGTTTACACAATACAATTCCCTTTCCTATTATCGTATTGTCAATGTGCAATTGTTCCATTCCATTCCGCATCCACCCACCCCTTTTTTAACGATAAAGTCATATTATATGGGTATATATATATATATAAACGTCATGCATGCCTACTACGATTCGTGGCGAATATTCATCGTCTTATAGTCGCTTGTGTTAAGACAATAGGGTACTTAATTTCTAAAGGGGATTATGTTGTTAACAAGTTCTACGCTATTTATTTGCATGTCTCTCGTGAGAGAGAATTACTATAGATGCAAAGCAAAAAAAAAAAAAAAAACACTGAAAGATAATTTCATATTGTGACACAATCACATGTACAAAGACAAAGAGAGAGAAAATGAACGAGTTTCAAACATGAAAGTTTATTTCTATCTAGAAAAAGCTTGTCCGTGAACAGGAAAATGATGTTCTGTATCTGATTTGAGCTTGAAAGTGTTTGTAAATGTAATAAAGATATATTTATTACAGAAAAGAGATTGGTAAATACTAGAAATAAAATAATTTAAATCAATAGCGATCATGTCACGTTGGCAACAATCACTGATCATTTGATCAGTGAAGTCAAGCAACGTCGAGTGTGTGGTTAGCATTTGGATGGGTGACCGTGTGGAAACACCGCCGTAAGTTTTTTTTTTTACCTAGGACTATTATGATTAGAGCATGAAAACGCGTATTCTACCAATAATAGCAAAGTACATATTTGATTTTGATCATAATCAATTTGTGTTTCATCATATTATGAATATGAATAAAATTTCAATTAAAGATGATGATGCATGATGAGGTTTAATAAATATTTGTCAATGTATAGCGCCATGTTTGCATAGTGTGCAAATATAGCTGCGAAACCGCAGCGACCGACGACGAGTGCTTTCACGTCCCACGTGAGACAAAGATAAATAGTGCAATGGACGAAAATTAATTAAATGAACTCTATGCAATTATTTAAATGCTTTTGTTGCTGGGTAATTTGTTATTTCTACAGATTATTTAGCAAAAAAAAAAAAAGATAAGATTGAAACAAAACGGGATTTTAACCTCACTAAACGTCTCATTTGAAAAAAAAAAACTATCTAAAAATTAATTGATAAATTATTGCATAGATGAACATGTATCATTTATCATCCACCAATCACACCTATACTAGAACTATGCGCATCATTTGTTAAAACGACGTAGTATAGAAAAAGTAGATATGCAATGCTGATTCTAGACCAGCAGGCGCCTCAATTTGAAAATTTCATTCTAAACTATTGTAAATCACAGTTCAAGATGATTATCTATTCATTCTATTTTCAATATCGGAAACATTAGTCTACACTATACATACGTCATCACAATAGCCACGCTATATGCTATACATACATGTATAGAAAGTGGCTGGCTATAAGAAAACCAAGCAAAATCAAAGATTGTATCTAACCAACTATTATTATTTCTACATGAAAATGCGTGTTAAACAACCGGATACCGAGGCATTATATTATTAAACGCTGTTGAGTTTTAATTGGTTTAGTATATCAGTCAGTCGGTGTTTTTTTTTTTTTTCTTCTTGATATGTAAATGAATTTAGATTGGTAATCTTTAAAAAAAAAAAAAAAAAAACAATCAAATCATTTGACGTAGTTCGTACTAAACGGCTTTCGACCAATCGCAAGTATATTGTTATTGAATTAACTGGCTGGAACACATTAAAAAATAGTATAAAATTTAGCGTATAATTTGTGGAACATCTACCATGAAAATCCGACAATACCTACAGAAAATTTTTGCATAAAAACCTTCATTTAATAATAATAGTAATAATGGCGAATAACGAATGATTGGTGGTTGCCGATCTTTCTTCTCTGTTATTATTATTACAAACTTGATTTTACCATAGATGGAACCGGTTCCATGCTCTTTTTAATAAACTACATCAACAATTCATGTATTGGTAAAAAAAAAAAACAAAACTCTTCCAGTCCATGTTATTACATATTAATTTTCTGATGACTACTGTGTGTATCTACTGAGTATTCTCAGAATTGATAATCAATTTTTGTAATTCATAATTATAAAACAATTTATACATTCGTTTCAAGCATTTTGCCAAAAAAAAAAAAATAGAGACACGTGGTGTTCCCAAGCGGTCACCCATCCAAGTACTAACCACGCTCGACGTTGCTTGACTTCGCTGATCGGACGGGAAGCGGTAGTTGCCAACGTGATATGGTCGCTACTAATTTAAAAACGTTTTATTCCTAGTATTTAATTCCCTAATAAATATAGTTTTCTTATTGTCACTAAAAAATACTTCAAATCTCAAATAAGATACAGAATATATTCAATTATTATATAATCGTATTATATACATTGTTTTTGTATAGATATTTTCCATATTGTAAATAAAAAGTCCATTCATACCAAAAAAAAAAAATTTCAATATATTATTTTTTGAAACAAACTATACATATATAATTATGCAATAAACATTAGCATTTAGACTAACTATTAGTAACTAAACAACACACAATAATGTTTTATATCTCATCATAATCTGAATCCAAAGAACAAGAACGCACACACTCAGACCTATACAAATGTTGTTGTTGTTGTTGTAGAATGTATAATGTATATAGTGAAGAACCATAAATTCAACCACCAGAAGATACATTATAAATAGCATATGTCTTTTAAGGTTAATCTGTTGGGCGATTACAACAAGAAAGACAATAGCGATAACCTCTCCTTCGATTGTCTTTTTCGAAAATCGTTCGTTGTTTTTGTTTGTTGTCGTTTGTGTTTGGAGAGTATTAGGTGGAGAGGGAAGTTATCTAAACCAGACACATCATGTGTGTCAGAAAAACCAATTTGATTTATAGACTTCATATAGGTACTAGTTATCTACTATCTCGCTGTTTCTTTTCTTTTCTTTCTTTTTGTTGTTGTTGTTGTTGTTGCGAGTGGAACAGAAATGATAAAGAAATCTCATCAATATGAATCAAAGAACTAGACTATACGTCTATTATGTTTTATTTCATTTGCCGTCTCTCTCTCTCTCTTCCATTCTTGATTGATACGCTGGTTAATTAACATCAATAAAAAGATGATATTTTAGATATACCTATATACATTCATTTTCTGATGATTACTGTGTACTGTATAATACTGAGTATTCTCAGAATTGATAATTAATTTTTGTAATTCGTAATTATAAAACAATTTATATATTCGAAATTTTCTAATTCAATTCAAAAAAAAAAAAAAAAATTAGCGGCAACACGTGGTGTTCCGAAGCGGTCACCCATCCAAGTACTAACCACGCTTGACGTTGCTTGACTTCGCTGATCGGACAGTTGCCAACGTGATATGGTCGCTATTGCTTTAAAATTATATATATAATTTGTGTAGACTGAGGTCCAATTCTTAAACTGCTTAAACCCACGCACACCACCACACAAAAAACACACTATTTACTATACTAAATACATGCACCCCATTTGTTTTTTTTTTTTTTTTGTATCAATAAAAGCGTTATGAAGGTGTAGACATGTGAAATTAACATAAACATTATATTCAATTTTTTCTGTGTGAATACATTAAAGCCCCGCCCACCAACCCCCTACTTTATCCATCATGTAGCGCTGCACGTGATGATTTGATAAATTTTTTGTTTATACTTTCAATATAAACAAACCGTCTTTAATGGGATGAAAGTATAAATTTGAGATTAATATAGAAAACAAATTAGGATTTTTAAGTTTATCACACACTTAACATTTTGAGGTCAATTAGAAAAAGAATTGAAAAATGTACAGTGCAATATGACGATTTTGGATCAGATTTTCAATTTCCTTGAAAAATAATGCGAGTGTTGTCGCTATACTACTCGTCAAAAAAATAGTACTCAATCAATTTGTTGTTAACCTCTAATCGTCTATTAAATGAATTTACAATTCGTAATGCCTGTTTTTCAAATAATTGAATTTCCGATTTTTATTTCTATTTCGACAGAGTTTTTTCAATAAATTCTCTTCTCCAAAAAAACAAAAATAAATATTTATAAACTCGAAATAATCGTCGTTTAAATCAATTTAAACAAAAGGTACTACCTACCTATAAATACGTGCATGTATAAACTGATACATAAAAAAAATGGAACCAAAACGAGAAAAAAAACACCACCAGATTTATAACCTACACGTCGTATATCATCAGATGCTTGTCTTTCTTATATGCATGTATGCATACTCTTCTAAATACAGCTTTATTAAACAAACATAACATTTCGAAAATGATTTACAGCCACCAATAAAATCTGCAAAATCCAATCAAGTTTTAATGAATATTATTATTATTATTATTATGTATATGTAGTATAGTGGAGAAGTACGAGTAGGGTACTATAAATACGTATCGTAATTTTCTGATGGTACTTTTTTCATTTTTGTTTTTCTTGTTATTTTCGTTGTTGTTTCGTCATAATTTATTTTTACTTGGAACAGTTCGATTTTTTTCTTTAGGAATATACAGATATGTCGATTTACAGTGGATTCCCGTTCACGTGGACACCCGTGACAGTTCTACCGACATTATAACTATGATTTCGAGAAATTTGTTTACATTTTAATCAATGTAAAATTTGATGGGTTCAAATTGGCGCGCTTTGAAATGCAGCGCTAGCAGAGTGAATATTTTTTCTTGCTCGTTCCGGATTTGTTTAATATTTTTAATAATATGAATCAATTTTACTTACATCATTTCGTAGAACTGTTTAATTTCTTTAGTTTTCCTATTTTCTTGACAGATTTGATTTGATTTTTCAATTAAAATCGATTCTAGTAGCGTTTCAAATTGAAAGTCTAGTTGTCTCTGTTGTATACACATAAAAAGCGAGACAAAAACTCTGCAGTCTTGTCAGTTGAATACGTTAAACGTATCGAATTAAAAGAATTAAAGTAAATATTTGTTTATCTTCGTCTCTATTTACGATATTAATTAATTTCTGAATAAATCTTTAACAAATTGTATTTATTATTAAAAACAATCACCACGCTAATTGAAAAATTCTAAATAAAATCGATTAAAATCTCAATAGAATTTCAAAAATAATGTTAAACTAAAATTGTGACGTAAGATCACACTATTTTCTGCACTTTAAAGTATCTGATAAATAAATCAAACCACAAAATTCCATTATCCATATGGGATTTGATTTTAGAGGATACCGATCAAGAAAAGTTCTTTAAATATTTCAATTTCTTCACAATATATGTTGGGGTGCATATGGTCTACAGGCCTGGGAAGCAGAAGATTTCTTTTTTTTTTTTTTCTGATTTCCTTCTCGTTAGTAGATTTTAGCTTTAATGGCAAACAGATGTTCTCGCGTCAAAAAAAGCGAGAGAGAGAGAGAGAACGATACATGCGGTGATGTACATCATATTCATATCTAATATACGATATGAATGATTAATGAGGTTATGTTGAAATTGGAAAATATCGTGATTATGAAAATCTATAATAAGGAGTAGACTTAACCTGACAAAAGTCAAAAAAATATTTGTGGGTCAGAAATTTTTTTTTTTGTCCACCAGAGAGAGATTCTGGTGTATATTGTGATAATTTTGCAGGTCCGTGATTGTCAGTGATCAGTGACGGGGGGGCTTTTTGTTATTGTTGAGTTTTCAAATTATTTTCAAATTTAATACATTAATTTTGATATCTAAAATAATTCATAGTATTCCAAACCAAAAACCATTAAACTATTAAATAATTGTTAATAACAATTTCAAAATAAATTTTACATAATAAATTTTAACAAATATTTTTGTAATATATTTTTACCCCGATCTTATAGCAGCACGTCACGGATCATAAAATTAATAAAATGGGGAAAAAAACAAAACTATGCCAATTTTTTTGAATAACAATCATTTTGTATTTTATTAAATATTCATTTTTACAATCATAATTTTAATCTGCTGCTATAAAATCCATATGATTTTTCCTTAAAAATAAGAAAATTTAATTTTCTCATAAGAGTTTTTTGTTTTTCTAGTGTTCACTCCTTATAGCCCTCCATATTATTTACACTACCAGAATACATGTATATTATATGCCTCCCCACTTCTCTATTTCGAATTGTTACTTAACCGACTGGCCGCTAGTGACTTTGTGCGCCACCAGTATTTTTAAATTGAACTCGTATCAGTCCAAAAATGTTTATAATTTTAATTTTCAATCCATAGCCTACTGAGTTATTTACACAACCCGAATAGATATATTATATGCGTCCCCACTTCTGGATTTCGAATTGTTACTTAACCGACTGGCCGCTGGTGATTTCGAGCGCCACCGGTATTTTTCGTTGATTCTTGTCTCGTCGTTTTTGTTTCGTTTGTTGAGTACAATTAATCGCAGATTCCCAATGACCGGATTGACCTTGATCTGTATAAAGTTCTTATTGTAAGAAAAAAATTGTAGTTTATAAATCTTTTTTAACAAAAAAACTTGTATTTTTTAATTTTCCATCGTTCCTATAAATCGTTTACTTATAAATATCGAGCAATAGAAAACAATCAGCTTTAAATTACATATTATTATTCTTATACATACAACTTTGCGTTTTCAAATTATTTTCAAATTTAATACATTAATTTTGATATCTAAACTAATCCATAGTATTCCAAACCAAAAACCATTAAACTATTAAATAATTGTTAATAACAATTTCAAAGTAAATTTTACATAATAAATTTAACAATTATTTTGGTAATATATTTTTACCCCAATCTTATAGCACGTCACTGATCATAAAATAAAATAAAATGGGGAAAAAAACAAAACTATGCCAATTTTTTTAAATAACAATCATTTTGTATTTTATTAAATATTCATTTTTACAATCATCGTAGTTTTAATCTGCAGCCATAAAATCTAAGAAAATTTAATTTTCTCATAAGAGCAACTATTAAAAAAACTATTGTCTCAGTTGGTCGCAGGACTGCCTGGCGGAAGCCCCTCTTTCATTTTCTAGTGTTCACTCCTTCTTATAGTCCTCCATATTTAATTAGAATTCTTAATAAGGAATAATTATCGAGATTTCTTAAACATTTCTTAAATTTAAGTGATTTGTTTATAATTAGAGCTCTCTAGAAAACTTCCCTTATTTTATTAAACTTATTCTCTTCACACAAGCAGAATAGAAATGGCGCAGTAGGCACTGACTGACTGACTGACTGACTTTCCTATGTACAATTTAAGCGTAACGACGACACTTATCTCTTTATGGAAGAATAGGCAGCAAAGCGGCCCCGATTATACAAGAGATCCTCTAATTGCAACTTTTTCACCGTAGGCTATTCATCTTTTTACCAACTTAACAACTAAGAACCGTAATAAAATCCATTTAAAAACTATATATACCTGCTTTCCATCCCCCATTTTTTTTCTCTTTTTTCACTTTTATCGCATCATCATCATCATCATCATCTTTTTGAAACCTCTTGAGGGTTGGTATATATAAAGGTTTTTGACTGAATTCAAATACTACTATATCATTTCTTTTTTTTTTGTCTATGTGGTTCCATCCGCTCGGCTAGACACCACCACCACCACCACCACCACCATCATTTTAAAAATAATCTTTTTACACAATAAAAGTTTTAAGGGATTGTTTTAAATGGCAGGTAGGCAGATTATACTAGATTAAATCCCGGCAGGGTAGAAGAACAAGTGGATTTCTTTGTTTCATTTATGGAACGTTTTAATAACAAACGATCGTTTTTTTTTTTTTTTTTGTATAATTTTGGATTGGATGATGTTGATGTGGTGTTCTTTATTTATTTATTTTTCAAATCCATTAATCTTGTTGTCAACGGGGACGGACGGACTCTATCTAAACTGAATCACAGACAATTTTTTTTTTCGGTTTTTTAATGAATGAAATATTCGAATTTTTATCGAACGTGAACAAAATATTTCTTTTTTTTCTTTTTCGAAAAATAAGTGGATAATAAATTTTCGGAACAATAATGTCTCGTTTACCAAATTGTTGGACAAAGTTATCTGTAAAAATCCATAAAACGGTTAGATAAGTAAATAACTGGGAATATTGAAGTCGTCAATTTGAGCCTGAATTTTTCATATACAGGGTGTTCAAATTGTCGAAATGAAACTCGAGGTTGATCTATTCGCGATTATTTTTGTCATTTTCAATTGTTTAGTGTTGTTAGTTCAGTCTCGAAGCGATTCCAGATTCGAAATTAGCAAAAAGGAGTTTTCGCATTTTTTGTACTGATTTTTTTTTTTAAAGTACTTTTACTATTTTTAAGATGAAAATTGTATTTTATATCATTTAATTATATAAAAGTTATATAATTTAACAAAATAATAGTAAAACGACGCAATTTGAATTATTTGTCAAACAAAACTACCGACATTTTTTAACTAGACGGTTCACTAGTTGCACCGTATTTCACATAATTTCTTTACAAATAGATAGATAAACAAATGATTCTGAAAATATTCAAAAAAACAAAGACCGACGCACCCACCAAGTCTGGTACTAGCCTATCTAGCCGCTCCGGTACCTTACTTCTTATCTATATTTACCAATAATACTCTTGACCTCCTAATGGAATTTGATTTATTTCCATTGTCCGTATAATAAGCAGATAGATATGTATGTATATGTAACGGACCACCTAATGGGTGGCATATAGCAATATAGTACCACTCACTCACGCCTCTGTTTTTACTATTTCGAATCGAATAGTATGTGTATCTTTCGGGCGAGGGCGCTTGAATAATTTTACTTTTAAACCTTTACCTATCAAGAGTATTTGTTTATTTATTCAATAAAAAGAAGAAACGGAACGTGTACACGGTTGACGGATGAATAAGTCTTTAACTTGGTGGATGGTGCCAGTTCATGGTTCACTGCTGCCCATGTCATTGAAG
This sequence comes from Platypus cylindrus, assembly GCA_949748235.1. Classification (NCBI taxonomy): domain Eukaryota; kingdom Metazoa; phylum Arthropoda; class Insecta; order Coleoptera; family Curculionidae; genus Platypus; species Platypus cylindrus. The sequence goes on along the minus strand of OX456489.1, from coordinate 1,453,041 downwards.
TTCTTCTTCTTTTTTTTTGGCATTATATTTTCATATAACCGTCCAACTAGTGTAGGTAGGTAAAAGGAACTACGTATCTTTAAACTTTATCTCTTGTCCCATTACAATAATGCATACAAGGGAGCTGTAGAACTACTCAGCACTCTACTATACTTAATGTTTTTCAATCAATGTTCTTGTTGTGTGAAAGAAACAGTGCCTTTATTAAGCATTTATTTACATTACACCTACATTTATAATGAAAAACAACTGCTCAATTATTTAACTAACTGAATCGATTGGATTTTATACGACTTTTTTGTTAAAAAAATACAAGTGCGACAAAAAAAAAGACATATTTCTCCGACCATATAAATCTTTAATAAATTAAATAGATTCACTTACATATATTATACAATTATAATGATTGAATAATTAAAAAAATAATGGAAAAACACGATTTAGCACTAAAATATAGAAATTTCCCTTTTTTTAAAAGCAAAAATTAAACATTTAAAAGATTTCAGGGCGTCACATTAATCAACGAAGACGCTGTCCACGGCCTGCTTTGATTTTACAACCGAAACTGATTGTATTAAATGCGAAAAATTACAATTATTTTAATCGAGCTAAAACATAATTGAAACGCATATTTCAAATACAAAAATATAAAAAATGAGTCATAACATATCATGAAATGGGAAATATTTCATCAATTTGCAAAATTTAAATAAATGTTTAATTATACATAGAATTTTTGGTTGCCTAACAATCATCGGCAACTGCAAATACATATGATCAATGGTTACTGCATTATAATTAAATTAATGTAAAGTTTTTTTCTACTTTTTGTAATTATTAAGTAAAATAAAATTTGAACTGAAATAATTAATGTAAAATACAACAATAAATTTAACGAAATAATTCGTATTATCAATGCAAATGTATGACACTCAATAGTCAATACAATTGAATTTTTATATCAAGTTGGCCAGGTCTATGAAATTTCATTCTGACTATTTTATATACATTTTTTTAATTATAGCTTTAATTTTAATAACGATCGTCGTAGAGACAGTTTAAATATTGGACATTTGCGTACAATATTGGCACATATTGATATTACACGAATGAAACAGGATTGTTCATTGAAAACATTCGTGACGTCACTACAATAACCCATTTCATAACGAACAAGAGTTCAGAAACAAAACTGACACAAGCAGAAAGTTGATATTTTCTCGTCTCTTTCCCAGACCATAGTCCGCCGTTGTTCGATTCAAAAAAGCGACCCCCCATCAACTGAGTGCGGGTTATTAATTATTAATTTCAGAGCCCTTAAATCAACTCAAATCATAATCATAACGTAGGTAGGTAGGTAGGTATATACCTAATACTTATTTCAATACTATAGAGAACAGAATAATAAAACGGAAAAAAACAAAAACATAAAAGTTGAATTCAAAATAGTTGGGCGAGGCCCCCCTAAAAGTTATTTCGAACCCTCATTTTTTTTTTTTCTTTTATTGTAACTGATGATGTCCAACTGTTTTGCGTTAAAAATTGCCATGTGTTGAATAAGTTTGTGGATGAGGCAGGCAAAAAGTATAATTTTATATCAAACTCTGATGAATCGTTAAATTGCGAAACTGGCTGAAAATACACGTCTTTTAACACTCCCATTTCTAATGCTGGAATCCCACTATTCTAGCCTATTAAGTATAACATTTGAGAGTGATTTTAAAGGAAAATGTTTAGTTTAAAAGTCAACGATTTAATGCGACCAAAATCTGTTGTAATTATTTAATTTACTTTATTCTTGAGGAATTATTATATTGCAACTATTGTACTTTTTCATTATTATATTCAGCCAGCATTTAATGGTTAGAAAATGCGTACGAAACTGACCCGATAACCCGGCATATGATAATCGAAAAAAATGATGGTTTATTTATCATATTATTACAGTTCCGTCATACATATTGGCATGGTATGTGATAAAAGCCAGTATTATTATGCAAACATGAGTCAATATCTATTATGTTTATGTAAAAATATCAAAAATTACCTATTTACCTCTGGTAATTACACGATTAACTGCGGCTTAATATTTTCCTCAAAATCAATTGGTAGGCCATGGAATGGTTTACATATGAAATATATCGCATGAAAGAACATGCAAAAAATATACACAAATAGAATTAGAAACGTTGCACAAAAATTGATAGAAAAAAGTAACACCACAACATTAAAATTAGAATAAAAAGAAATAGCCTTATTCGTCAGAATCAAGAGCACTATGCAAAATTTGGAAATATGACATCCAACTAATTTGACATTTTTTTAAATTTCCAAAATGTCCGTTATGAGTCCAAATTTATAGACAATGAATTAAAAAGTTTCCATAAGAACGAAGAAATTAGAAATAACACACAATTAAGAATTGTGAAAAAATATTGAAATAAACCGACAAAACAAACTCAACAGGATCAAGAGCTCTATGGAAAATTCACAATCGGAGGTCCTGTCTCTTAAACTATCGAAATGTATAAACGAATATTGTACAATATTATAATAAATATTTTACAAAATGTTTACTCACCATTATCGCATCAATTACAACAAATTTAGATTCAATTCCAATCAAATTCAAAGCCACCATCCAAATCCAAGCACAAATCACACTCTCACTTTTGTAAATCGAAGATTAAAATATGGAAAAAAGAAAAGTTTAAAAATTTCCACGTAAATAAAAAACTTTTTTCGTCTATTGAAAAAGACGTGGATACAATGCGTATTCTTCTTTTCAAGCGGCAAAAAAAAAACACACGTTAAATACGTTCCAGAAACGGAAACGTTAAATAACTCCTTCTCACACAGTTGACAGACGCGAACTGAAAGAAAGACGCGCGCGGAGAATGCGATGAAGATGTGAAACAAAAAAGAAGTTTTTCTGTATTTTGTAATAGTGGCGGGGGAATAGAAAAGAGAGCGAATGCGCCACTACTGCTAACTAGTAAAGTGCTGAAAATTTAACCACAATCCACAACAACCCCCTTTTTTTAGTTTTTAGACTATAAAAGAAGACGAAGAAAAGTCTTATAATAAATCTTAATTTATTAATACATATGTTAATATAAGTGTGTTTTTTTTATATCGATAGATGGCAGCACTAATTTTTGACCGTCAATAGTCAAGGACTAATAAGTTATATTTAAAAGTTAAATTAAAAGTTATTTTCTAGTCTTCTCTATATAGGTACTGATATAAGAATTTCCTCCTTCGAAACATATAATTTAATTAAACAAAATAGCCGTATCATTTTTCAATATTCTTGACTTCACTACCGCCAATTTTATTCGGCTTGAGGCAGTTCACGAACAATTTCCAATGCCCAATCAATGATAATAATTGAAAAAATAATTTCCATTCTACATTCCTATAATCCTATAATATAATATTTGAGATTTATCATTGCGACCAATCAATCAATCCGACATGGTGTGCCGTTGGTTGCCTACCTATTGTTTGTTCTTTTCATTTACGAAACAATGGTTACATATAACAAGGAAAATGGATTAAACAATAAAGATTGTTTAAAACCGTTTTTTAGTACTTAACCCGAGGTAAAGTTTCAATTAACAATGTAAATAAATAGAAAAATTAATACAAATATATAGAAAATTCTAAAAATTAAAAGAATTAAGTAGCTATAGAAATTTTAATGGTTCGCCATTTTCAATTAAATTAAAACCTAATTCCTACAAATAAAACGATTCATTTGATGAAATTAATTTAAAGATTAAATTCTGTTCGTCGTCTCTTTTTAAAACGAGGCATTTCCCTTATATTAAGCATTATTTACACGTGAACAAATCAATTAAAATGATATCAAAGTCTTTGTCGCAGATTGGTAGCTAGTAGATAGCTATATGTATATAGTTCTAAAATCAAACAATCGACGTCGTCAATCCTCGCATTCGTGAATTAGAAGTGAAAATTCTTTTCTTTAATTAAAAATCATTGTAGACGGAATGGTGGTATATTGTCTATTTAAAGTTTTTCAATATGTCTTGATTAATTTGTTTGTTTGTTTTATTTTGATGCAATTAATCGTATTAGTGCGGAAATAAACTGCTGTTTATACTATACGTTAATAATTTAGCCATCAAGAATCATGTTGTCCCGGTTGAATGCGCCCATTTTAATTGAATGAACCGAAAAGCGTTAGCAGAGCCATCTGTTGTTTAATCAGTACATTTGCTTATGATAAATGTTTAAAAACAGGGAATACACAGTTTAAAACACTCTAAAAGCATTTTTTTTAATAGTTCCGAAGTACATATATATATATATATATATATATTATGTATTTAAAGAAAGATATTTTAAAAGTAGAGAATTACAAAAGTCATTCATGATACGCGAACGTTTTAAATGCGCGTCTCTGTGTCTGTAAACTTAATGGTTAGGTGATTGGAGGCGGATAAATTTATGAGGCTCTTCTTCTTTTTTTTTTTCTAATGCGTTTTTCCTCTGTTTCTTCTACTGCACTGCAGTACTACGACATAATCAAATACTTTTGTACTATACTAATTTTTCAAAGTAGCGAATAGTAAATTAAATTTATTATTTTATTATAAAATAAAATATTGAAACAATTTTTATTTTAAATAGCAAATAAATCTTATACACACGATCGCGCATGCGCACAATTCTATTCGTACCAGTTATGTTTTCGTATTGGGATTAAACTTGCTTGCTGCAATATTACATAGAAATGATTAGTATAATACTAATGTATTTGGCGATGATACATATGAAGTAAAAGACAATGTGACAGAAATGGAAGATAATACGTATAGGTAATGTTCTTTCCATTTCAGCATCTGGCGTATTTTTGAATTAAATTAAATGAAACAGGAAACGAGATAAAAAGCCGCCACTATTCAAATAGATTACATAATATTTAAGAGTTTGGAAACTATAATTGACTTTAAGCGGTTCTGCCAATTAACTTATTCATTAATTTGGAATATTTATTATTAGAATAAAAGTAAAAATAGAGAATGAACCGAAAAGAGAAAATGGTCTGAAACACTTGGAACTTTTAACTCTAAGTTTTTTTTTTTTGTGTATTTTTAAAGAATCTATGCAATTGAAATTCCCGAAATTAATGATTGTTCAGACAGACTAGATTTATTTAGAAAATATGAAAACGAATATCAACTGTTTTATGTTCGATTCGTTAATAATTATGTATTTATTATCAATGTTATTATCATATAATAAAACCATACAAGCAGCTTTCTTATTATGATAAAACTCTCCTTGTTTCACTGGCCACAAGAAAATAAAATGTTGCTTTAATGATTCAACTGTTTTGTTTTTATTATTTAATAATTTCTATTCCTATTATATTCAAATGTAAGATTAGTTTATTAGTTATCCAGATGGCTATGCATTACAGTCGAACTTCGATAATTCGAAACACCAGTTGCAACACACAAAAAAAAAGTTTTCTTCATTAATTTCCATTTGGAAAAAATACATCCGTTAATTGTTATCTTTTCTGATAAGATTTTATCACTAACGTCGATCCACACACAAGCACGTTTTAATTATCAAACTATTTTAAGTTACTCGTACTTAAAGATGATAAATTAGAAACGACAACGTGTGAGCCATTACATTTAAAATTCTTTTTCTTTCTCGTACTTTTTTTTTTTTTTAGCTTATCTCAAGTTCATTTTCTTTTGGCATTTATCATTTCTTGCTTGAGGAAAGATAGTTATTATGTAGATAATACGCATACGTACATACACATTCGAAAGATCATTAAATTTATATTATATAGTTTAATATTTAATTGCATAAGTATGTAAGATAAACACTATATTAAAATATTTCCGATCAAGTAGGCGACTTTACATAGTGCTGATTTTAATGGCCATTTTGCTAGGTTATATTTCGAATAAATTAATTGCTGCAATTAATATGTATTAATTGATGCATTAAGTTTATCTGCTTAATTACAATCCGGTGGTGGTGGTCATAAATCTATATCAACTTAGCTTGCATACATGTATGCATGTATATGGTGCTGCATAACTAGCAACATATGGATGTCATAGATCGTAAAGCTAACTGGCTTGATACAGCTGAAGTGTAATGTTTCGAATTGTTTTTTTCTTCTAATTTTTAAATAAAAAAAAAGGGGGGGGGGGTAGACAGTCGCTTGATAATGAAAGTATCACGTATATCGGATATATTTCTTTAAAATTAGATACTTTAAAATTACATTACAATCATTAATATTCTTGCGTCTAACGTTCGCCTCTGACTGCTCTATTTGTATAGGGGCGTGTGTATACACTATTGTATTTTTAAAATGAATTGAAATTGTTAAGAACTGTTGTATGAGACTATCCAGGTACAAACTACAAAAGAATTACTTAATGCAGGCCTCTTTAAGATCCGCTACCTTTTTCTATGAGTATAATGTACTCACAGTAAGTAAAAAAAAAGAGCAAATAATACAACATCTGTAGAGGATAATCTTTCTAATCTTTTGCACAATACCCTATAGATTTTGATTTCTTTTATATTAGAAATACCGAACTCAAAAAGTGTATTTACTATTTATCTACGCTACGAAAAGGGAGCGATCATGTTTAACGTATTTTAGGTTGCCTAAACTTTATACAAAAAAGTATATTGTAGAATCATATTTCATTCATATGGAATGGATGTGTGAAAAAAAAACACATTTTCTTTTACATGTATATTTTGTTAACTAATTTAATTTCGAGAACCGTTATTCTCAATTTAAAAAGTTAATTATCTAGTTATGTTTTTTATTAGTTATTGTTAATTCTATCAAAAATTCCCATACAATATATCTAAGTAGGCCTTTGATTATATCCCGTTATACTTATTCCATCGAGATTTTTTTACTCTAAAAAACTGTTAAATAAAACATCATCTTGACATATCTGTAGATCTAGATGGATAGATGAGAAGAGAATTAGAAGAAGGAAAATATTTTTACTTTTATCCCAGGTGTTACTGATTATGTGGGAATAGGATTTTTTATGTTAGATAAAGTTACGACGATTTACGTCCGATCTGTCACTAATATCAGGTTAGATAATTATATATTTTTTTTAATTAGGAAAATATATTTCATTTTTGGATTGTAGTGGCCCAGAAGCAACTTGCTAAGTAAGTATTTAATTAATTTCCGCTTTTCCAACTGATTATGAACTTTCAACTTTAATTTAGACATATTGTGTTCGGATGGCCTGCACTCAAATCCTTAATTGTCTATATTCTGAGTTATTTGGAGTTTTTTAAGCAATTTTTTAATTAATTCACCTAATATATCGACTTTTATTTAAAAATTATTTAAAGAATTGTTTAACACCGCGGTATTTTAAATTTCAGTGCACACCGAGTGCAGGTCATCCGAATATCTTGAATCAAGGTATCTATGACTAATCAACAAATTTTTATTTATTTATTTATTTATTTACAAAAACATTATTATACTATATATACATCGTACTGTTTATAATATATAATTAGTTGAAAAAAAACAATTTCGTCATCTATTACCTTACACTAAAACTAATTAATTCCTTTTTTTCTTTTGATCCTTGTCTGGTAATTGTCCAGTGGCTTTTTGATAATTCAGAATAATCTCTTCTTGCACTTCAGGTAAACATGGTGTATACCGACTATATTCCATTGTAAACTCCCCTTTACCTTGAGTCGATGATCGTAATTCACCAGCATATCCGAACATATCATTCAATGGTACTTCAGCGTGAAGTGTGACCCAACCTTCAGTACCGTCAACTCCCGTTATTATACCATGTCGCTTATTTAATTGTGTCATAACAGCACCTTGAAATTCGTCCGGTGCATTGATTTCTACACTCATTATTGGTTCGAGAATTTTCCATGCACCATTTTCGAAAGCTGAAATATACGTACATAGAAATTGAGAAAATTAAAAAAAAAAAAAAAACATGACACTTACTATCCCTAATTGCACCCTGAGCAGCTAAATAGAATGCATATTCACTTGAATCGACAATATGATGAGCGCCATCTAGTAATCGAAACTTCAGTCCAGCCATTTTATGGCCAGCCAACAGACCTTTTTGTGCACTTTCTAAAAATCCACGTCGTACACCAGGAATGTATTGTTTCGGCACATTAGTACCAACGGTTTCATCAACGAATTCTAGTAGTACATTTTTATTTGGTGGAAGTGGCTCCAGGATTCCCGTTACACGAGCAAATTGTCCTTGTCCACCCGTTTGTTTTTTATGTAAATAATCAAATTCGCATGGCATTGCCAGCGTTTCTCGAAATGCCACTTTCGGTTTACCAAGAATCACCGGACAATTGTATTCCCTTTCCATTCGCTGTGCGTAAATTTCTAAATGAAGTTCACCCATGCCCGAAACAATTGTTTCCTTATTATCTGTATCGAAATGGAAATGAAATGTTGGATCCTCTTTTGTAAATCTTGCCACGGCTTTTGAGAAATTATCTCTATCTTTATTATTAACTGGATTAATAGACATTGAAACAACAGCTTCAGGTACATAAATTGATTCCAATGATAGATTACATTTCGTATCAGTAACAAATGTATCACCACTAGCACAATCTATACCAAACACAGCAAATATATCACCGGCATACACTTCATTTACATCCTCCATTTGATTGGAATGCATACGAACCAATCGGGCAACGCGAATTCGTCGCTGTGTACGTACATTGAAAACGTTATCGCCTTTTTTCAACATTCCTTGATAGCATCGCATGTATGTTAACTGACCAAAACGACCTGCTTCTAATTTAAATGCTAAAGCAACAAATGGTTTATTATTCGAACGTTTAGGATCTAATAGAATTTTTGCCGGTTCATTTTCATCGCCTTTACTTCGTTCTTGTAATGCATAATTTTCTACTTCGCCTGGATTTGGTAAATAATCCAAGACAGCATCTAATAGTGGTTGAACACCTTTATTTTTTAAAGCAGTTCCTACCATTACCGGTGTAAATGTCCTTTTCAAACAACTTCTACGAATCGCATTTTTAATATCTGCTTCGTTTATTTGTTTATCTTCCAAATACATTTCACCTAGAATATCATCTACATTGGAAATATGTTCGATAAGTTCATGACGTCTTTCTTTGACTTCGACTTGCATATCCTGTGGAACTTCTTTATAGGAAATATCTTCACCGAAAGGTCCTTCAAAGTAAATTGCTTTCTGTGTCACTAAATCAATGACACCTTTACAATTGTTTTCTAATCCAATAGGTAATTGTATAAAAGCTGCATTGTGATTTAATTTCGACCTGTAAATGACATTTAAAATTAACGTAGTTAAATTTATTTAGTTTTTTAATAAACTAAATTTAAGGCATTTTTGTAGGCCACTTGATTTTACCTCATCTGATGCAATACTCTTAAATGATTCGCTCCTAATCTATCCAATTTATTAATAAATGCTATACAAGGTACGTTATATCGTTTCATTTGTCTATTTACAGTTAATGATTGACTTTGAACTCCTCCAACAGCACATAAAACTAAAATCGCCCCATCTAGAACTCTCAATGCACGTTCAACTTCTACAGTAAAATCTACATGGCCAGGAGTATCGATTATGTTTATATTGTGTTCTTTCCATAGTGTATATGTAGCCGCTGACTGTATTGTTATGCCTCGTTGCCTTTCAAGTTCCATAGAATCCATTGTGGCACCAACATTATCTTTCCCTCGAACTTCGTGCATTGCTTCAATTCGACCGGTATAAAATAAGATTCGTTCGGTTAGTGTAGTTTTTCCTGAATCAATATGAGCCGAAATTCCGATATTTCGAATTTTAGTTAATTCGATATCGTCTTGTGAAAATTTCGCCATATACCGTTTGCCACACTGTAATTTCATTATACATACATTAGAAATAAGGTTTTTGTTTAAGTCAATATACTTACTAGAGGGAACTTATTTAAATATATTAACCTATTTTGAGCTCTTTTGATTAATAAATTAAAAAGGGCCATTTTGATGGAATGGATATTTTAAAAAATTGTGGTTATTTTTAAATTACGTAAACAGGTTACAAATGTATCTTCTTCCTTTCAATTACCGCAACTTCCAATGTCAAAGCAAATGTCACTCACATGTCAACATAAAATCGAAATTACTTAATTATCTGCGTTGCCACAATTATCAGTTACGCTGTACGAATACAATATCCGATACTGATATGATAAGATAAATAAGTGATAATCTGAACTGAATTTCAAAATTTGATTGTGAATATTAAAAATTGTTCGAGATGCTGAATTGTCTGTTGTCTCAATTCAGCTCAAGAAATAAAAAATAAAAAAAATCCCTAGCTATCGGTATTGCGAAATATGGCAACATATATTCTTTAAGTATCATAACATAACCTATATTTCAGTTTTACAAAATTTAGATTATAGAAATTATTAAAATTAAGGATAAATATAAATAGAATATAAAATGCCTTTTATGATAGGAAAAGCTCCAATTAGGAGAACATGGAGATATTTAGAAGCTGGACGATTATATTTAAAAGATCAAATAAAGGTGCTAGCAATTAATTACAATACAAGTGGAAAAGGTCATGAAGGCACCCGGTAACATGGTCCTTTATTTTAAATTTAGCAAAATTGACAATATCGAAATTTACAGTGATTTCATATTTTGGTATTTACCTCAAATTCAGTATAAGAATCCTACAGTACAAATATCAACATTTAAGAATATGACACCATCTCCATTTGTACGTGCTTTCTATGGTAAAAATTTTAATTAGGAATTTGTAAATAACTAATCAATTTATCAACAATATTTATGTACAGAGACTGGTGATCATATGCTTATCGATGTAGATTCTAGGTCGAAAGAAGAAATCATGTCGCATCTTATTAAAGTAATTGGAAAATCAGAGTAAGTTTAATTATCTACACATTTGACAGTATAAAAAAAAATTATTAAATCTAGTGATAGATTTTGTTTCCGATAGGAACGTTTTGAAAGGGGAACTTACAGCTAAAGAGAAAAAAGACAATCCTGCAAATTTCGGTTATGGATGTGAGAAACATTGTATATGCGAAATTCCTGGCCAAATACCATGTCCAGGAACATGTCCCCTTCCATTCCACATGAGAGGGAAATATAAAAATAAAACCGATTAATTTTATTTATCACTTTAATTTTAGATTTGTTAAATCACACATTAACAATAACAATTTGTACATATACATATTTTTCCAATGAGTATTTTTTTAGAAAAACAATTTTAGAACAGGAAATCTCATTCGGTAATCAGGAATTTTGCTAATTCAATTTACTTATGCACAATAGTATTCACTAATGAATTCTAAACATTTATCACATTTTACTAAACAACACCATTCAAATTTACAGTTACAATTTGTTTCTATTAATTTTTTTTCTTTTTTCACCTTATAACCGCATTGTTTACACAACTTTCTACAACTTTTCCTTTCTTCAAATGTGATAGTTTCTTCTGACGATTTGGAACATTTACGATTTCTTGTACCTGGCCAATCTATGATAATTCATTTATAAATTTTAAGACATTAAATCGTCTTTAGTATCTAAATGATAGTGATCTAATCATTTAAAATAAATACATACTTGAAGTTAAATTTTGTTCACAATAATCTGGACTAGGTTGTACATAAATTAATTCAGACTCGGGAACTGGCAAATACTTTTCTTTCTCTTCTCTCTTGATTGAATTAATTAAAATATGATAGGAATGTATATGATCCATTGTAAGACGAATAGGTTTATAATATTTATCTCTAAGTTTCCTAACAATACAATCTAGAGATGCAACTTTAACAAAACAATGTTTCAAAACACAGGCACCACTAATGCCGTGACATCGACATTTTTTCACTAACGATTTCTGAACAATCTAGATCAAATTAAACGAAATTTAAATGTAGCTAATAAAAAGTTCGGTTTTATACAATTAATGTAACTGATGAAATTGGTTAATTTTTTATTTATTTTATTCTGTTAAAATTTGACATTACCGACCGAAAAATACGTTAGTTCAAAAAAAAATTGGTTATGTACATAACGAAAATTTGTTTAGCATTTTGATAATGCGCATGCCTAATTTTGAACTAATAGATTATTTATAGGGACAAATGAAAACTGCAAGTGGCAAAGATGAATAAATAACCACTAAAACATCAAATTACCTACCTCACGTCCTACGCGATAATTATGTTTATCAATTAACGTAACAGTATCTAAATTAGTGTTAATATTTTCAAATAATTCTTTGGCAACTTTAACAGCAAATGAAGTATCATCTGAACAACCATGCCAGACACTACTGCTGCCGCTGATCGTTCGTTTCTTATGCGTTTCTCGACTATCACGATTCAATTTGAACGTTAACATATTATTATTTGATGAACCATTTGGTATACTAATTTCATCGTAGTATATATTATTCGCTGGATAATTTGGATGTTTGCCGCAGCCACAGTCTGAGATTTCTCCTGGAATTAATTAGATCTTATTGGTATCTGATTCTACGCAATACAATACATACGTAAGTTGAAAAACGGACGAATCTCAGAATTATTTGTTAGATAGAAAGGTATTTTGTGTAAAAAAAAAATATTTACCATTAGAACAATGTTTGATTATTGTATGTACAACAGTAGCTGAAATAATTGCTTTTATAAATGCTGATTCTTTTGTTGGTGGTTGTTTTAGATAACTGTAATATAAAAATGTATAAATTCATGCATAATACAGATTAAATAACTAAAGTTATCATCACCTTTGAAATTCATCTCTGGGACAGTTCCAGCGTTCCCAACGGAGTGCATCTTGGCAATATTCCAATGCTATATAATTTGCTGTTCTTATACTGTCTATAATATTTGTATTTATTTTGTTCTAAACAGAAAGAGAATAAACAAATTAAAAACAGAATTAAATTGAAAAAATTTATGCAAAAAACCAAACCGGAAGTTTTGAATAAAAAAATCATAGCCGCCCTGACAAAATGGTGAAGTCGCCATTTTGACATTTGATTTTTTGCATTAATTTCAATTATTAGTCATTTTATCGCTAAATAATTTAATCTTTTATCAAATTCAAATGAACACATTACAAACATACAACAATTTTGCAATACTTACATCGAAACTTAACATACTCCCTTTTTTTAATCCAATTCCAATGATTTCTTTACTGAAAGCACCAACATAAAATAGTATAATCCAAATAATAATACTTAACATTGTATACTATATATTAACAAGTATAAACATGTTTTATCCATGCAAGTGTAAAATCGTGAATAGAAGAAAAAAGGGAATGAACTGAATATAATTATTTCGGGATAACTTTAATTAATATAGTATATGTAAAATAAGAAACTGCAATAAACCACTGACAACAAAGAACAGGTGAGATAAATTAAAAAAAAAAAATCGTTAGTCAAAGGGGAAATTTATAAGTACAGGCAGGTATAAAATTAGTTAGTTAATTAGGTGCCTATTAACAAATAAAAATAAATGTTCGTATGTCAATTATTACGCCATACATTATTTTTATTGTATCGGTTTTAAAATGTGATTGAGCTATTTATATATATATAAAAAGATCCACAGCCAGGTGTTCCTTAAAAAAAAAAGACAGTCTTCAAATTGACTATCCTTGTTATGAAAGAAACTAGTTTGCACTTCAGTTGCAGAAAATTGGCATGTGTGTGGTATAGTGTAAACTACCCTTTAAAAAAGTCTCATCACTTTTAAAAAAGTACTTACCTTTTTATACTTACGTGATTTTTCTTTTTGATGTTCGGCAACCATTTGTTTTTTTGAATGATTTTCTTTAATAAATATATTTGGTGTGAGGAGGGAACTCCTCCTCACGGGAATAATAGGAACAAAAGGTTAAAAGATAGGAATTCGATGGTAGGGAAAAAATAAGAGAAACGAGAATAAATGGTATCACAGAAATATGGGTAAAGGGGGGGAGATTTCACAATTATCAGGATTAAAAGAAAGGATTTCGAGTGAAATTTGATTATATGCAGATACAAGTCGTACACATAAGAAAAACATTAATACCACGGCCTACTCGATGTTGTTGAGTGTAGAGAGTCTATTCAAAATGGCCGTGGTTAATACAATTAGATGTCAGATATTATTACATATAGCCAACTATTAAAGATCCCAATTATCATTAAAAAAAAAAAAAAAAAAAAAAAAATTAATAAAAATTTGCAAATTCTACGAAACAAGATAGAAAAAAACGAAACTATTCTAAATTATGGAATCTTTAATAGTTCGTTTTTTTTTAATTTAATTCATGAAAATTTGAAGTTCCTATTATTGCACAATGTAATAAATATTACACTTTTTGAATAGATTAGGAACTCCATTACAACAAAAAAAAAAAAATTGAGGAGCAGCATTACACATTAAGACAGAAAAAATTATTGAATTATCACAGACATCAATTAAAAATGATTTTTTTAAAAATATCTCAAATTTACAATAGCGTACGTTGTAAGTACGTGTAAATACGAGTTCATACATTTTTTTTTTAACCCTCAGCTGTGGAGGGTTTCATTACTTTATGATAATATAACTTTGTACTTTATATATATTTAGAATAATAATATACATTATTTTATATCTAAGCATTAATTGACATTATTATTTTAGACATTCTCATAAATATAATAATAAAGTAACATATTGGAGAAAATTGCACATGTGTAACGTGAGATATCTCGATATTTTCGTATAAAAATAAGATATAGGACGCTAAATTGAGAAATTTCCACCATATATATTTCTTTCTATATTTAAAAAAGAATTAATTCACTATTAATTATATTAGGCCAATTTATGACTTACAAAATGAGTAATGTGAAGGATTTAAATAAACGTTTTCGATTTACCTACATTTATGCCCCAAAAACAGAAAAGAAAACTAAAATCGAATACATTAAAAAAATTTGCTCTTACTAAAATACCAATTATGTTAGAGTTACCATTTAAATTTTACATAAAACTGAAAATTTTATATTCTGACATCTTTAGCAATTGAGTTTATTTGGATTTAATTCGAATTGAATTGAACAAAAAGCAAAAGAAAAAAAAATGTATGTGATAAAAATTAATTTAAAATTTCAAGCGATTGAACCAGACAATAATAGCATTATTTTTTTATCTTTTTATCTCAATTTTTTTTTTTCTGTTATTATGTCAAGTCCACTCACCCTATGCTTATAATATAGAGAATGACACATTATACCGATCTATAACATATACAATTTCTTTTTTTTTTTGTTTTAGATTAAAATTTTCTTCAAACTATATGACCTACATAGAATTTGAGAACATAAAACGTAAAATTGCATTTTTTTTTTACATAAAACATATCCGAGACATCTTGCTTAAGTCAAAATGGTATTTTAAGTAGAAGCTTAAGATCTTCCGTAAAGTCATGATGACTATATTTACCGTTCGTAGATGATAAAAAATAATTAGTTGATGTTTCAGATGCTGCTCTACTACTTGTATTAGTTGTTATAGTGGTAGATGGATGGCGTTTTTGCATCCAATGTTTCGGTGGTAATGGTAGAGCTGATGGTGCTGGAGAATCGGAAAATTTACAACCAGCATAATAGCCAGCTAATACTCCAATAGGGGATTTTTGCTGATACTGAGATGGCGGATGAATTAAAGCATTTCTCATTGGTGTAGCATATTTTCCTGCAACCTGTTTACTATTATAAACAATATGAGAGTATCTAGCTGAATTGAAATTGATGCATTTTGCATTAGTACTGCTAATGCTGTTTGTTTGTTGACGCATTTTTTCATTAACATAACTTCTATGTGTCATTCCCATTGTTATTTCAAATTAGTTTATCAATTAATGCAATATAATTATATTGATGATAATCGTCAATCATACACAGATACACACAAATCTATAAACTCATAAAATAAAAATTCAACTCAATTTTGTCAAAGTACTTAATAAACATTCATTATTATTTACACCATATCACTGTTTCGTACGTCTTCACAAAATGGAGAACGTTAATTGATATATGAAATGAAAGTAAACAAAAACCCGTGTTGCGTGTGCTTCATAACAAGCCTGCTGCTTATTAATCCAATACCTGTCAATATTGTTTCTATTTCGATAATTCGTGGAACACGCGATTTCAGTTGAAAATTGCGTTGTGAGTTACTAGCAAATGAATTATCGAAAAAATATCCAATTATTACACAATTTTTTCTTTTTAATAAAACTCCAATACAAAACTTTAAATTATAACGATTAAATAACGTTTTCACTCACTCACCAAACCTTTGCTTTTCTTTTGTCTTCAAAATGACGCTTTTTATATGTCATGTCAGGTGAGTTGTTATTAAGGATGAAAACGAAATAACGATGCTAAAAATATATCGATATTCACGTAAGTTCTTCATGTTTTTCTTTTACTAAGTTTTACTGCACTTCCGGCCGTACTCGGTACTACTTGCTACTTGTAATTTGTAATGTAAATGCTAATGTTAAGTTAGGCAAACAAAATTAAGACAAGACTTAATTATCAAATCAAGTGCCAAACAAATGCTAATTTGCATGCTTAAATTTGTTTAACATATTTTTCATAATTTTGTGTGATGACTACTCATACTATGTGTGACGCATTCAGCAATGAGCTCAGCATTAAACAAAAAAACAAGTCAAAAACAACGTTCGTCGGTTCGTTAACCGTTAACTAATAAAAGAAAATTAGCAATTCTACTTTTCAATAAATTTTTCTAAGATGTGACAACATTGGATGACGTTAGTGTGATGCGCTCCTCCTAGTAATTATTAAATATAAAATAGTGTCAATCGTAACCAAATTTAAATTTTGTTTTTGTATATAGAGTTTGTAAAAAGACACACTTATTATACTATCAACACCTATAACTGGTAAATATCATAAAAAAATGTTTTGAGTTGTAAAATTTCAACGAATTAATAAAAAAAAAAATGACAAAATGCATATAATGAAATGTCAAAGTTTTTAAGTGGTAGGGTGTTCATTAGACTGACGAAAAAGGTAAAGTAATAATTTATTCATATCTTAATTATTTTAATATTTTCCATAAAGCTTAAATGATAGAAAACGTTCCATATTAATATAGTTCGTTGTTGTATATTCGTTTGTGATAAATTCATTATTCAATAATCTTTCGGAATAAGTATAGGGATCAATATATGGTAAACAGCCACAAAACAATGAAATTACTCATGTTTCTTGCTCAATAGAGATTGTGTAGTATCATTACAAGGTTGCTATTTTATTTGTCGATTACCATTTTGTAAATGGAATTAAATTTTTGTTTTTTTTTTAGAACAGTCAAAGTGGTAATAATGAATTCAAATAATCACAATCAACCACGTAAAAGTCCTAGAAATCATTCAAGTAGATCTAACTCCCACCATAATAATCATCAAAGATGGGCCAATAGATATACCAAGGATTATAATAGAGAATATGATAATAGTATCAATAGAGGGTAAGACTGTGCTTTTTCAAACATTTTTCAATGTTCGAAGTTTTTTTTTCATTTCAATAACGATGTGTCAAGTTAGTGTGAAGTATTAATCAATACGATGCTACTGTAGCAGGAAACTTTGTTGTCACTCCATATATATTTGAAACTTTAAGCTAAATGTATATAAAATGTATATTTTGCAGAGAATGTTCAAATAATGGTTCACCAAAAGATCGTAGTTATTTAAGTAATTATCCAAAAACTCCTCCACTTAGTCCAGGTTCTAGAAACAATCATATGGTTTATTCAAATGAAGCTTCGGGTAAATGATAAAGCAAATATTTAATAAATTGCATTCATTTTACGTAATAATTGCGTTGTTAAAACAGATATATATATACATATATATTGTGCATTACAAATAATAAAATGTTTTATTTACATTTTATTGTCAGAAGGCTTGAATTGCTGTTACATACATTTATTATTGATATGAGATTCGAAATGAATGTTCATTGTCTACAATTTGATAACCTTCAATAACCTTCATTTTACTTCATTCATTTTGCTTATTTAATAATTTCATTGAATTCTTTTTTGTTCAGTATTTTAATTTGCCATATTATCATTTATATGATTGCAGAATTGGTTAGAATCTATATCGATTTGATTTTTTTGTTTAGGTCTTCAACATTCTGATATGCAGCATAATTTAAATTATTCACTAGATGGTAGACGTCCATCTCTTCCGCCTATGTATAATAATCTAATGACAAGTTTAACTGATATGCATCAATTTTCACCACCCCTACAAATCAGTGTATGCGACGACAGCAGTAACAGCAGTAGCAATGGTTCAAATGATACTTTACATCTAGGAGGTATAAATTTAAAATATGTTTATGTTTGAATAAGGAACGTATCACAGATAAGTGTATTCTTAAGCGTCGTGTATTTGTTAAATTGAGCTCATTTAGATAAAATGAACATTTAGTAGCTTTAATTAATTTAGAAGCTGATTTCGGCGTAATTCGTGTTTTTTTATATCTTTTTTTTTTTTCATAACTTATAATTTTGGAAACTTCGATCTGACTTGCTTGATTATTAATCAACATCGATATTTCTTAAATTTCGCTCATCCCTAGTCAATCGTTACGAATTCTATAGCGTTTTCTGATGAGTATATAATTTATTTTGATTTTCTAAATCAATAGAACGATTAGAATCTAATTCTAATCCTGCTATTAATTTTCAAGAAATTTGTCTACAAAGTTTTCATTCAGGCAATAACATTGATGAAGAAGAAAATATTAAAAGTGAAAGATGTCCGTCAAGAAGTAAACGTAGACGTTTATCATCTCGTTCAGGGCATCATTATCATCAACAGCAACAGCAGCAGCAGCAGCAATCACAACAGCAGCAACAACATCATCATCATCACCTTCTTCCTTTCAGCATTGGAGGAGGAGGAGGACCGTCAAGGTCATCGCCACCATTACAAAGACGCAGATCATCTAGACACTATCAAATTACAACGCCTACTCATCAAATGCAGGTAGGAATATGGCTATAGAATTTGGTTTATTTTCAAAGGTATTTTCAAACTGGACAATTTTTTGATTTTAGGCTAGTCCACCAATATATGCGCCTCGCTACAGAGATGATTTTTCCCATGCCCATCATCATCATCATCAATTTATTCCTAGTCCCCCTCCTACAGTTCCTCCTCCTCCTGCTCCAGTTGCCCATGGACATTCGCATCCAAATGCAGTTATGTTTGATATGAATCAAGTATTTATTTACACCTCTTTCTGTTTTATGGCTGAAAGCTAATTGGTTGTGTTTTCTTTTTTTTTCTGCGATTCTAGGTTCCAGTTACTATATCAGTAAGTCATCATCATCATCACCATCATCATCATCATCCAAATGGTTCATCAACAGCA
Organism: Platypus cylindrus; assembly: GCA_949748235.1. Taxonomy (NCBI): domain Eukaryota; kingdom Metazoa; phylum Arthropoda; class Insecta; order Coleoptera; family Curculionidae; genus Platypus; species Platypus cylindrus. The sequence goes on along the minus strand of OX456489.1, from coordinate 1,433,476 downwards.
GGTATTTGGAGTTTTTCTTCATCGGCGGCACCACCAACACCATATCCACTATGTGCCGCAGCCGCAGCGGCTGCGGCAGCTGCAGCAGCTGCATCACATCATTTGCCCGCCTGTCATTTACATGGCCACCTTTACAGTATGTATTTGAATGTCAGACTGAGGACATAAAAAAAAACATTGTCTTCAAACTTTTTTTTTAGGTGCACCTGTAGTAATGCCACCATCGGCTCCATCTTTAGCAAGTTGTTTAGCACCACCACCTCCGCCACCACCACCACCACCATTTGCTGGCACCGTAGCATCCGTACCTATTCCGTCTACACATCAACATTATGGATTGGGACCACCACCACCACCACCCCCGCAACCACTGACATCGTCAACAGAATCCCTAGCCGAAATCGATATAATCGATCCGGTACATCATTCACAGGCACGTCTTGACAGTTATTCCCCAATGCAGCATGTGCCACCTATTCAAGTAAGTTTTTTTTTCTTATGAGACACAAATAAATTTAAAAAAATTTTGATTCGATGATTATTTTTTAGGTACCTCAGGCTTCATTGTTTATTATTGGCGAAAGCCCATTAGATTTATTAAGACATCGAAATGCACCACCGCATGCTCATCGTTGGCATACCACCGCTTCTACACCACCATCATTAGTAGCACAAAGATATACAGGATTTTTGCTGCATTTCTTAACGATGATATCAAATCAGCAATCGATGTCTTCGCCATTTAGTCCAGTTGATTTTAGTGGTTCGGATACAAATGAAACTGAGGTTTGATTCATATTATTATTGTTCAATAAAATTTTATTGATTGATAATTGCTTTTTGGTAGAATTATGAAGCTTTATTGAATTTAGCCGAGCAATTGGGTGATGCGAAACCAAGAGGTTTAACTCGATTAGAAATTGAACAATTAGGTAGTTATAAATTTAATGCCGAAAAGGAAAATGATGGCAATCATACATCCTGTGTAGTGTGTATGTGTGATTTTGAATCCAAACAGGTTTGAATTGATACGGGTTTTTAACGGAATTAAATTTTTATCGAAAAACATTTATACTGTTTTAGGTTATCAGAATTTTACCTTGTACTCATGAATTCCATTCAAAATGTATTGATAAATGGCTGAGAGTAAGTAGATCGAATATTTTATTCAGATTTTATTTGTTTTTTTTATTTTAGTCGAATCCAACGTGTCCAATATGCCGTGGTAATGTTGCTGATTATTTTGCCTGATAGATAATGATTCAACCAATAAAAACAAATATAGGTGTATTTATAGTATATGTTGATAAAGGGTATCCGTCCGGTACCACTATGTCTGCCTCTCTTTCTCATTTCCCTTTTTCTCTGAACATAATTTCAGGTTTTTTTATATTATTATCATTTTTTTTTGTTTTAATTAATTCTTGTTGAATTGTGCTTGTGCTGCTTTTGCCGTTTATATCTGACTGAATAGTTAAGATTTATAGAAAGTAAATTTTAAAGAAATGCATATTTCATATGATGTGTATTTTCATTCAGGTGCCATTAGTTTTTTTTTTTTTTTTTGCCAGAGTTATAGTTAGTTATATATAATTAGTTGCCAGTATAGTTTAGAATTATATAAGTTTTAACTTCGTATATTAATCTTTACATTTTTCGTTGATTATGTTCATTTATTGAATTTACGAATCGTTATTTTTAAGTTTATATTATAAATTTGCGAAAACGCATGTTTAGTATGTGAAATTATTTTCAAAACAAAAAGCCGAAATATTTCTTTAAATTAGATGTTATGTAACTTTATATAATTTTTTTTTTTATTATTAAATTTAGCGAAGATGTGTTAACGATTATTTAATTTTGAAAGTTTAGTTACAGACTGGTAAAAGCGAAAATAGAAAATTGCCGGCATTACTATTTTTTTTTTTTTTTTGTTTGTAAATTCAATTTTATGTGTTTCTTTTCTGTTATTAATCGTTTGGTTGATTTGCTATAAAAATTAATCACTGAAAATGATTGATCTCGTTTTTAAACCTTCTCCAAATCTATGCACAATATTGTGTCGTGTACTTAGATATATGTATATACCTGTGGCTTGATTTAGGACGTTTTGCAACTATATACTACAATTTATTTCTTTAATTTTCTGTTTTTGTTTAGTTATGAATTAATGATTATATAGGTACTTTTTTACTGTTTCATGGCTTAAAAATATATATATATATATATATATTCATCGCAGTGGGAACAAAGAAAAAGTGGTGGCATTCCCCTATATAGATAGACTAATTAATGTCTGATTGATTTTTTTTTGTTACTTGTATATTATATTCTTTTGTTTTAGTTAATTATAAGATAGGAAGAGACCATTAATGATTTTTCTTAATTCTGATAAATGAATCCCCAAAATAAACTGAATTGAATTGAAACATAAATGCAGTCGTTTTATAAAAAAAAAACAATTTGGTCAAAGTAATGGCAAGGTCTTTTTGCAATATGAAGTTTTGATAGGCAACCAGTAAATCAAATTGAGTGCAATTGTTTGTTTTTACTGTAAATGCGCAATATATTAAGTGTATTTTAGTGATTATATTTGTCTTTCATGGATATTGTTAATTGCCTTTTTAGTACATAAATGTTTCAAGCACAAATAAAGACTGCTAAATAATTCTTGAAGAAAATTATATACAACTACTTAAATCGTTAAATCTTTGGTCAGTATTTAGCATATTAACAAATAAATTATATTGTAATTGACAATTTTATATTTTTTTCTCCTATCAAACAATTAATTCAACAAATTACTATTAATAAATATTCGATAAATAAAATGTACTGACATCACTTGAATAAATTCAAGATGGCTGCAATAATAGTTCCTCTTCTCTTAAATTTTCGCAATGTCAAAAGCAATAGTATTTTACAATATTTATTTTACTAATTCACAAAATGATTCAGATTTAATTAAACATTCTTGATCTAGAGTGATTTCTTTGGTTTCAATACAAACATATAAACTTTATACAATTCTTTTGGAAAATTGCCTTGTTTCATAAGTTTGTAACAATCTAAATCCGCTTTAGCAAATAATTCATTAAATAGTGTCACAGGACGGGTAACTGAAGAATCAATGTCATCTACATCGACATGATCGACTGAAGTTATATTTTCTTTTACAACAATAACACCATTTGGTTTGAGGCCATTTCTAAAAAAAAAAAACATTTGATAAGCGTTCCGCGCATGTTCACATTTTTTCTATGAAAACGCTTACTTGCATAATTTTAAGAATTCAATAAAATCCCCATCATTTAAATGAGATAGAACCCATTGTATCCATATTACATCATATTTTCCTGGTTCAGGTTTAAAATTTTGTAAACCTACAGGAAACAACTGGCCTATTTTCGTATCCATTTTTTTCGTACCTAAATAGGTTTTGGCCGTTTGTAAAAACGTTCCATTTTGTTCAACTAGATCGACTTTATCGAATAATTCGGATAAAAGGAATTTGGTCACTCGTCCAATACCAGCACCACAATCTAATGCATATCCTCTGCCAGGTGCACATTGCGAACGAAAAATTTGATATAATAATACTTTCGAATAGCGAATATCTATTTCTGATATGTAACCGAAACCTCCTAACATTCCATCTATTGTTGGTGATATTTCGGACCAATATTTTTCTGCCTTTTTATAGAAATTCGGATTTTCTGTTTGACATTCCATTTTTTTTTATTGAAATAAATTTATTACTTTTTTTTTGATAGTCACAACTTGTATTTTGCTCGGATAATAATTTATGTATACGGCTAAGTTATATATAATAGATTCTGAAATAGTAAAATAATTTACCAATTAAATAGCAGTTGAAAATTGAAAACAAAACTCATTCACACCGATACTTACAAGTATATCTCCATTTCGTTTATTAAATAATGCTTTAGAGTTTAGAATTCAGAAACTTAAATAAATATAAAGATAAAAGTACATACGCAAATGTGATATGAACGTGTTTGCCTGTATTAATTTAAAAGATCTTTATTTATTTATTTAGTTTTTAAATTTGATATTTAAAATTAAGTATTTAGGAGGTTAAGTTTCATTTTTTGGTCAGTTATCTTTCTTCAAGTTCAGTAATCAGTAATCAGTTGATCATTGAAATTTAAAATGATCATAAAGATAGAAAGATATTAATGTGTTGTTTGTATTAATTTCTTAACAGCGTAACTTCGTGTACGTACACACTAATTTTTTAATTTAAATTTTAAATTAAATTTTTTTTTAATGTCGATTCTTTAGTTGCCCATTATTAATATATTGGCAACACTGTAATCACTGTGGCGGCCTTTTTCTATTTCTAAAAAGAAATTTTCAGTTTTTAAATTTTCAATATATAGTCTTTACGTAGGTGCATATTAATTATTAGCTTTAATGTTTCTAATTATATAACGTTACAAATTTAATTAAAAGCAATTTCGTACAATATTAGTCGAGCATCAATGAATAATTTTTGAAGTAAAAGAAGGTGACGTGTTTTTCAATATTTGTTATTTATGTTTATGGGTGCATTTACTTTAAATAGCGGACATTGTAACTGAATAATTATTTACAAAAATGGTTTTAATGACAATGATAGCCCGAATGGCCGATGGTCTTCCATTAGCAGCTACTATGCAAGAAGATGAACAAGTAATTAGACAATATGCTTTATTAATTTTATTGATAGAGTTTAATAAATAACTTTCGATTTCGACAGACGGGAAAAAATATATTGGACTATCAAAATCAAGCTAAAATGTTATTTAGAAAATTAGGGCCACAATCACCTCCCAGATGCACCATAGAAACTGGACCCTATCTATTTCAGTATGTGTTCATAATGATCTACTAGCACTTGAACAAATATGTTTCAAAGTGCAAATTGTTTTTTTTTTTTTTAGTTATCTGATCGAATATGAGGTTTGCTATTTGGTTTTATGCGAAAAGAATTTCTCTAAAAGACTGGCCTATTCGTATTTAGAAGATATTGCACAAGAATTTCATTCACAATATGGTCGAAAGATTAATACAGTAACACGTCCCTATACATTTATCGAATTTGATACGTACATTCAAAAAGCTAAGAAACAATTTACCGATTCTCGATCACGTAGAAATTTTACAGCAATTAATAATCAATTGCAAGATGTACAGAGAATTATGGTACAAAATATTAACGATGTTTTACAAAGGGGCACAGTGCTTTCAGGTAATCAAGAAAAATTTCCCATATGTCTTTGATAAAATCTGGATAATATACGATTCATTGTTACAGAGTTAGATACGAAAACACAAAATTTATCGATACTATCAAAAAAGTATAAAAAAGATGCCACATATTTGAACACTAAATCAATGTATATAAAAGCTGCTGTTGGTGGAGTCGTTGTCTTTTTATTATTTCTTTATTTCTGGATATTATAAGCAACTGATAAAATGTGTTATGTGTAAAAATTCATTAAATTTGTAAAGGGTTTTCTATGTTGATAAAATAATTAATTTGAAGCAATAAATAATCTGTTTTACTGGTTTTTTCCTGAAACGTAAAATTTTCTGCGCATGTGCAAACTGTGATTTAAGATGATAATTTAATTTTATCTAAATAGCTACTTGAGTGATATTTTTATCACTAATTCATCTATATCATGAATTCAATAGGTATATTATAGATGCAGAGTAAGTAATTGATAGTTCGGCTGCCGATAATAACAACTGCAATCAAAACAAAATGGCTAATACAAATGACATTAAACTAGAATGGGAAGAGTTGAGTGAAGATTATAAAACTTTAGAAGAAATCCATCGAAACTATATCAATAAACGTGTCGAATTGTTAAAAATCGAAATGGAATGCCAAAAACAAATCCAACATCAGAAATACAGATTGAATATATTGAGAAATCAACTAAATAAAACGTCGAAATTAAACACTAGCGAAATACAATTGAATAAAATCGATTTAGCTGAACAGGAAACATTAATTTGCAAAAGACAAATGCAGATTCGTCTATTCGAAGATAGTTTACCAAATCAATCGAGAAGTGGTATTTATTTACGAATTATTTTAGGTAATGTTGATGTGTCGTTTTTAAGTGATGTGGCGAAATTTAAATATAAAGATGAATATGAGAAATTTAAACTTGTATGTCATTTGATTGCATTGATTTTCATTATTCTGAATTTGTTTTTAAACAATCAATTAGTGGAAGTAATGTATTTTTTCATTTTGGTTTGGTATTATTGTACAATATCTATACGTGAAAGTGTTCTAAGAGCAAATGGTTCGAAAATTCATATATGGTGGCGTGTACATCATGCAATTGCAACAATTACAACGATAATTTTATTAATTTGGCCACGTGATAGCATTTGCTGGCAAAAGTTCAAGCAACAGTTTTTCTACTATAACATACTGACTTGTCTAGTTCAGTATTTACAATTTAACTATCAACGTGGCGCCTTATATAGATTAAGATCCCTTGGACAAAGAAAACAAAAAAATAATATGGACATTTCATTCGAAGGTTTTCAGTATTGGATGTGGCGTGAATTGGCTTTTCTCTATCCATTTCTATTTATTGCCTATTTCTTTCAGCTTTATAATGCGTACACATTGTATAGTTTAACACAAATTTTTGCAGCCAATTATACTTGGCATGTACCAAGTTTAGGTTATTTAATGTTAATATTGTTCATTGGTAATTCAATTACAACTTTATCAGTTATACCAAATAAAATTAGAAATAAAATGTTTATTAGTAAGAATAAAAAGTGATCAAATTTAATAAATTCGTGAACAATTAAATCCTGTTTATCTTATCTTTGTCAAATTGAACTTTTTGCTTTGATAAAACATTCTCTGTTAATAATAGCGGGTAAATGGAAGTGGATCTGCGCATTATCAAAAGGAGGTCACACGTTTGCGCATGTGAGAGTGCCAAAAATTCTCGAAAATTACCTACAATGCATCTATTGATAGTAATCCTAACAGTGGCCACATTTTTACCAATTTCTGCGCACATACCAGATAGATATCCACCTGCGCATGCATTCCAGATAAAAAAAAAAGCCTACTAGATCTATTCTGTACAATCTATATGCATACACTACACATATAAATACAATGGAATAGTAAAATTTTATGAATCACCTCTGTAGCCGTAACTTTTTATGAAGGGGATGTAATTTTGGGGGTGCATATACATATAAGTATTAAGTAGTGTAGTATAATAGAGGTAGTAGTGCCAGTCTATCTATTACATATACAAACGTATTCCATATATCGTGCATTCGCAGATGTTCATTTATATTTATTTATTCGCTCGATTTTTTGAGTGTGCCTGGTTGGGAGTTGAATTGTTTGTGTTGACACTGAGTAAATTAGAAGATATCTTCATTTGTTAATTGTAGTATTAATGGGGATGTTTGTTTTATAATTGGATTCGTGTAAATCGATAAATGGTTAGTTAAAAAGTGGCGCCAAATAAGAATTTGTTCGCTTACAATTTAATATGGAATATTTTGGATTTAATTTGGATACTAAGGTACGAATTGTTGTATCAATATCTTAAATACGTAGCTAGAATTGTAGAATATAGTACAGTTCGTAATATAGTAAGTATCTAGTGCAAAATTGAATACACATAATCAAAAAATATGGGATTTTATCTACAGGTTAAACCTACCATAAACGTACATAACATAAAACTAGGACATTAGGAATGTTTAACAAGAAAAAAACTCAGCATCATCGGCAAGAAGAAATTGATAAATTTCTTTGGCATTGGCGAAATTTGGAATTTGGAAATGACGAATGTTTTCTTTTTATTAATGACGTCATTAGTTCTACATCAACGTAAAGTCTCAACTGGTTATATTGGTAAGTAGTCGCACATTCTTTTTAGGTTAATATTGCATTTGTTTTCTTTTAATTTAATTAAAGACCTTTTTGTACTGGTCGTAGTTTTTGTAGCTGTATGGGAATTAGAACAAACAGGAACTTTTTATGCTAGTTTGCTGCGCAGAGGTATTACGGTTACGAAATCTATGCGCAATGCAAAAAGTTCAGCAATAAAAAAAGCACTGATTTAATATTGAGTGCAATAAATCTCTTAGAATCTTCATATCATATAAATAAATAGCCAATTAAGGTTTCGCATTCCATATATAGGAAGCATTACATAGCCAACCACAGGATATTAGTTTCAAATAAAATGTAATGAATACTGAAAGAGGGCCATTCATATATTTCTATCTATTTTTGTAACCACTTACCTTTTTTCTTTGTGGTTTCCGCTAAAGAAAACTTTCAGTATTTTTATACACCTAGCTCCATGCAACCTATTAATAGAATATAACTTCAGAACTGAATTGGTGCTTGAAAATGTGAAATTCTTATCATGGTTTTTTTCTCTTTTTAGAAACAGTTGATATTAGTGGATGTGAATCTTGTCAATTAATGTTATCTTGCCGTCAATTCGAATCTATAATAGCCATACTAGATGTTAATTTTATAGCTGAAAATTCCATATTTGATACAGGTTTTGTAAGAAATTTTCATATTGGAGGATTTCCTCCAGATCATCCACGAGATGCTTTAAATAAAAGGTAAAAACTCATAAGCTGTTTTTCGTCTTGAAAATTTCTGGCCTTCAAACTTCGAACACAATTTTTCAAATTTTTTTGAATTTCAAACAATAAATAAATGAATACTATTTTTAACAACACTGTTCGAACACCCTGTATAAAATACACATCTAATCTGTCAAAGAATCTAGTATGCTAGTTAACGTGATCTTTACAGATTAAAATCGTTCCCTTATTCTACTGTTACGTTGACCTCATTTTCACTATTTACTGGGTCACGCGCGCTAGAAAAACGGGCTTATTATTCTATCCGTCATCGGGATATATGATGCTAGGCTAGGGGACGAGAAGCCCTCGAAGTTTAAGAATATAGCGTAGATTATGCTATTACCTTACCGAAAAAAAAAACCTCTGTTCTGTGGTATTGAGGGAGTGGGTGGAAAAAGGGGCCACAATGTACATGATTTCTGTGATATTCACACAGATTAATAAAAGGGGAAAAATTCATGAAACGTAAAATTTTGCAATTGGCACACAGGGCATAGAGGGTCCAATGTGATGACTCAGGTTTTTATTGAATTCTGCATATTTACATTATAATTTTAGATTATTTGAATTTAATTATTAAATATATCGTATAATTTATCTACATAAATTAAGAAAAACAATAATTAAAGTAATACACATGTCAAATTTCAGATGTTCTGGTCTAAATTATTGTAGTTTTATTTTTATTGAAGATAGTCCTGGCGCTGAAGCTTGGGGTGCTGGTAATCTAACAGTTAAATATGCTTGTATCACACGTAAGTGTATCAAAACATACTCATAGTACTCGTACATACAATTTAACATAAATGTGCAACTTCTATCTGATCAAGTATCTATGTGTTTTTTTTTTACAGAAGATCGAATCTATAAATATTGCAATAGTAGAATACAATTAAATGAACAAATTACATCGGGAATTTTACATAATCCAGGTTATCCACGATTTTATGCCGGTCAGAGACGATGCATTTGGAAAATCAGTGCATCGAATACAAATTTGAAATTGAAACTTACAGTTTTAGATATGGCACTGTTTGGTAATTCTTTTTTGTCGGACTGTTCCTATTGAAACATTTAAAAAAAATATACATATATTTATTTGTAGATAGTGAAACATCATTAACAAGAACATGTAAAGAACGATTTCAAATTATTGATAGTAATCAAATTATTTTTTCATCTTGTAAAGTAAAACATCCACCTGAACAAATAATATCTAGTAGTCATTCTGTAGATGTACGCGTTTTATATTTTCTGTTTCATTTTTCATTCGATCATTCAATTATTTTAGGTTGTTCTTTTATCACGTCACATTATCAATCCACGTCGTGGAATTCTAGTGTACTATGAAACTATTGGATGTTCTACTCCTGCACCACCTAAAAATGGTCATTTGATTTCGAGAAATTTTTCATTAGCTACGTACAGTTGTACTGGTGGACTTGTATTTCCTGATACACAAACAACAAGTCGTGTTATTAAATGTATTGGTATCATATGGAATATTTCACTGCCTTTATTGAATTGTGCAAGTGAGTTTAAAATAAATTCGAGATTTCCTAATCGAATTGTGAAAACTCGATATTTTTTTTATAAAAAATCCATATTCATTTTTATAGTTCCGTTAGAAGCCATCACTATCAATTCACAAAATACTATTATACAAATCACACAAATAATGTCAGGTAGGTTTTAAATAAACCTGTATTGTTATTGATCGTAATTATTGTAACGATTTGTTTTAGAACTTGTAGTACCAATTGTAATTATTTCGTGTATATTTGCAATTAACGGAATGATTTTATTGTACATATGTAAAATTAGACGCAAGTAAGGGCCTACTAAGATGTATTTACATAAAGTGGAATTCAATCAAGTACATTTTTAAATTTCCAGATCATAGGATCGATTAATTAAAATGGATTTCACATTAATTTTTGAAATATTTCATTATTTACTTGGCTTTTGTTTAATTTAAATTTAAAAATTATGAAACCTAAAGCTATAATGCTCATGTCAATATGCAAAATAAAAAACATATATTTTATTTTAGGCAACCAGTAATACCACCCACTGGCGTTGAAGAGTTCATCAATCTAGAATGAGAAAAAAAAATACATTTTGTAATTTACTTTTTTTATATATAAATAAAAACATTTAATAAATATGTAATTAATATATGTATATGTAAATATTTAAATGCTATAAATAAACTTGTTTGATTCGGTTTTGGCATTTCTTTTTCTTCGGATGGTAATTTTTAAAACAGAATAAATCTGTTTATGATGTTCTACAGTGCAAGTAACGTGAAATATCGCTGCAAGAAACACGATATTTCGTTTATTAAATTTAACTGAATCAGCATGAAGTCGTTTCAACTCAAAATCGATTCGAAATAAACATGAAATTCGCATTTAATAATTTACATGGCATGCCACCCTCTCGGACACAAAAAAATGACAATATTTTTATAAAAAGGGCTAAACTTAGTCGAAAGGAAGTAAGTCTCTTCCAGTGAGACTTTTGATAAAGATCGAATAATGTTAATAAAAGAAATCTGTCTTTTGGGTATAAATCTATTTGATATATTCATTTATATATAACTTTTTATCGCATACATATTTCAGTTTCTTACTTAAAACTATTATACTTCTACGCAATAATTATTGCGGTAATCACAAGTATGTATAGTGACACAATATTTTGCTCAAAAGGAATATTACAAGTGGCCGCTGTTAGTACAACTGATGAATGTCAAGTGACACCTGTTATACATGTTTTGCAATATCCGGGTTGTGTACCAAAGCCGATACCTAGTTTTGCTTGTACTGGACGATGTGCTTCTTATTTACAGGTAAAAAGACAAACGTTGAATTCGATAGTATTTTCTTCAATTATTTCATGTATAGTTGAGGCATTCTTTTAATTTTTCTAGGTGTCGGGTAGTAAAATCTGGCAAATGGAAAGATCGTGCATGTGTTGCCAGGAATCAGGTGAAAGGGAGGCATCGGTATCGTTGTTTTGTCCAAAAGCTAAACCTGGGGAACGGAAATTTATTAAAGTAAACTGCTGTATAACATGCACTATTAGTTTCTTATTAATCGAAAATAGTTTGTGCGTCAAGAAAGAATGTGATTGATTAATTAAATCTAATCATTTTTTGTTATTAATTAAGATGAAACGTGGCTCTGTTTCAGGTAACTACAAAAGCTCCATTGGATTGCATGTGCCGCCCATGTACTGGTGTTGAAGAGAGTGCTATTATCCCACAGGAAATTGCTGGATACGCTGATGAAGGTCCACTCTCTGGTCATTTTATGAAATCTCACGTACAATGAATGAATGGAGCGGAGTAGCAAATGTTTTTAATTTATTTGAACATGAAAAATGCTTATAATTTTAATATACGAAACTAAATCAAATAATCATAAATCATAATAATGTAAATAAATGATTTTTGTACTATGAGTATTAAAATTTCATCTAGTTAATGAAACGCATATTTGATGTCTGCGCTTAATTTCATTATTAATTTATAGTTCATTTAATAAATACATTGATTGAAATTCGAAATTATATACAAATTTTTTCGGTTCAGTCCTGCGTTAGTCCACTTTTTTTATGTTAAAAAATAAAATACTACGAAAAAACAATTAGTAAATTAATTATCTATGAGTTTTTCTTTCATGTCTTTAATAAATGTCATAGAAAAGTAAAACAAAGTTACAGAAGAACACTGAAAAAAAAGGAATTTAACGAATTTTACAACTTAACCCGTATAAACCGCTCAGCTGACAACTGCTAAATATGCAAATTTAAATTACACTAGAAGTAGAAATTTTAATGCATACCATATTTTATTAATTTGTGCAATGCTAGTAAGTGATTTCAGATAAGAAATTGTTTATGAAATAATATACAGCTGAATATTATCCAATCTATTTATACTGTAGTAAAAATCTAGTTTATTTCATAGTAAATAGACCATCGAAAACAGCGTATCATGTCGCGGAAAGCGGAAGTTTCTGAACATTCATTTAAATATCTATCAAATCTGGCTAAAGCTTATAAATGTGCAGTAGGCATAATTATTGGACAGGTAACAAACATAATTCTTTAATTAGTTAAAATATTGCATTTATAAATTTGGATTTTTAATTCTCTAAAGGCAATTGATAAAGATTTCATCGTAATACATCTGGCAAGAACGGTGGCATGTCAAACGATAAACAACGGCAAATCAATGGTACATTTAACAAATATTTGTGATATTAGTGAAAAATTGGTGAACCGACATATTAATGATGTCTATCAAATGTTACCAGGAGGAATGCAAGTTTTGGGTATTTTTATTGTTTCGGATGAAGACGTGTTCCATCCTTTCCATACCAAACTGACAAAACTTTTCAATAATACGAATAAGGATTGCTGCTGGTGTGATCCAGATTTTATGTCAATGGAGGAATATTATTCTTATTCATATAGTGATGAAAAAATGATCATGCATTATTCTGGTAAAACTCAAAAATGTTTAATTAAATCATATAAAGCTATCAAATCTGGGCAAACACAAGATATTACATTGAAATTAATTAATAAGCCGAATAAATGGGTACGTTTCGATTTCACATACAATATTGATTATTACTATTATTTATTGGGAAAGTCTGAAGAGCAAAAATCAAAGTCGAAGACACCCGTAAGATTTACCTACATGAAAGTAAGTAACACATCTATTTGGTGCAATAAAATTGAAGGTTATGAAATCTTCGTTTTGTTAATGGGCGGTTTAGAAGTGACGCGTTTCTGCGCCTTATCGATAACTTGTTGAAAATCAATAGTTTTATTTAACTATAGAGGGCTATAAGAAGGAGTGAACACTAGAAAAACAAAAACGGGCTGCCACTTGCAATTATCGCAATATACACCCGAATCCCTCTGGTGGACAAAAACAATTCTGACCCTCAAATATTTTGACTTTTGTTAGGTTAAGTCTACTTTTTATTATAGTTCTCCATAGTTTCGACAAAATCTTTTCCTATAATGAAAACATCCGCGTAAAAGCCATATTTTTTGGATTGGCACTTATTCATGTACATATGCCAAACTGTTGGAAAGCAAACTGCCAGTCTTTTAAAGCGTCCATTAAAAATACTTAATACAATTTTTTTATAATATAATACTTTTTAGCTTGTTCTAATTATAATTAAACTCCACTTAAAAGCGTTAATATTTTTATATGATAACGAATTTAAATCAGATGATGAACAAATCAGCTCGTTACGAAGTTCAAAAGACCAAGGAAAAAATGCAATAGATGAAGACTCTGAGAACAAACCGGTGCAAATAACTATTCTTGAACAATGTTCATCAGATTTGAAGCTGAATACTTCCTCCACCAATGAAAAGAAAATTGTCCCACGAATAGTTTATAGAAACATTAACATTGTTGGCGGTTTAGTTTGTAGAATATGGTTAAATCCAAAATTAACTATAGCAAATGTTAGAACAGCGATATGTGAAGAAATTATGAGAAGTTTAAGTAGTAGAATTAAAACGCATTTATATTCATTGACAGAGGAAGAAGTGATAGGAGGTATTTATTTCGAATTAAATATATTATTTCTAGATATGTTTTCAATGTATACGTGGTCTTTTTTTCATTCATATCAGGATGTAGTACTGTGAATGTATTACCGCGAAGAGCTCTGGTGACTTTACCAACTGAAAATGAAATAAGCGTAACTGCTTATATATTTCCCGGAGAAGAACTAATGTTTGGAGTAAATGACATTTGTACGGAATTATTAGATATCGGTCAAGAAAATATGCCTTTGGAAGTGTTTGAGGTTGAAAAAGAAACGGGTAATGATTTTTTTTTTGTTTTTTTTTTTTTCTTGATCAACGAATGTACGTTTTTTTATTGTAGACATTCAAGAACATACAAAGAATGTTACAGAATCGGAAGTACGTATCGATGACGAAACAGAAAACGATTATCCTATGCTGTGTACTTGCTGTTTCATATTATGCTGTTTAATTATTCTTACTATTGCGTTGGGAATTCATCATTTTTACGGAAATTAATAATTAATTTTAAGATAAATTTCATTTATGTGCATTTAAAAAAATTTATTTTTCACCCAAAATATTCAAGACAAATTTCGCAAAGAAACGTATTGTAAATTTATGGAATTGTAATGAACAGGTTAAATAAAAATGTTTTATACACAAATAGATAAAGTGTTACATATCTATAAATGTATACCTATAAATTAAGTGAACATTAAATTACTTATTGAATCAGCTAAATTATGTAATACGTTAATTGAATTTGCATTTTGAAAAATCCATTTCCGGATGTTGTTCCATAAATCTGAAAAAAATTAATGTAATACGTATTATTTCAATGTTAAATAATCATTAATATAATCGAGAGATATGGAAAAATGTTACTATTAAAAGAACTTTATTAAAGTCAGTCCTTGTTTAAATAAAACCGCCCCTTATTGAAAGCATAAAAGTCGCCTTATGCAAAATGTTTGGTAAACTTTATTAGTGACTGTCATTTATTTTAATTTTCGATGACAGTCGAAAAAAACCGAACATAAAAAAAGTATTTTTTTTATGTAAATATTTCGCTTTCCATATCTCGTTTTTTATTTATTTGTACTTTTTTAGCACGTCCTGCTTCTTTTGATCATCACTAGTTGGTAAACCTAATTCCTTTTGACGTTGATCGTACATCATTTTTTCGACTAGACCCCTTGTGTCACCATCCAAATCGCTTAGTTTCGATGATTCCGGATTGATTTTTTTCGTATTGATTTCAGGATCGGATACAACTAATTTATGCCACCAATTCATTTTATTTACCTAAAAAGAATCGAATTCAATTCTCATATGTCATATTCCTGACTGACTTTCATACGGACTACTTGATAAATAATCTTTGTGTGTACCTTTTCTAAATTAAACAACAACACTTTACCATCTTCAATTAACCATGTCGATTCTTCTAATTTAATTTCATATGGAAAATCATCATCAATAATCGGTGACTGGCCTTTAACGCCACAAGTTAAATGCTTCTTAGACAGATTCACCACTAGATCTCTTTGTTTAGCTTTGAATGTAATTTGTAATGGAATTCGAAGCTGATAAAAGAAAAAAAAAAAACTTTGTTATTAAAAAAGTCTATGATAGAATTGAAATGGAGGCAATTGAATGTAATCGATCAATAAAATTATTTTATAATATTACACAATAAATGGATGTAGCTGCTATTAGGAATAAATAAATGTATGTACGTATACCCGTATAGTATTCAAAAAGAATGCAATATATTAAATTGCATAACACAATAATAATTACATATACACATGATGATGAGTATATCAAATGAATCCATTGCCTTGCCTGTAGTTTAAAATTGCCTTATAAATTAAGTTCTTTGAAAATATATGTAATTATTATTGATTGTACATCATTTTTGAGTAGATATGTAAATTCATATTGAATTAAATCATTCCTTTTCTAGTTTTATGAATAATAAATATAATTGTACCCTATCAATTTCTGGATATTAAATTCATACCGATCGACGTAATTTAATGATTGTTCGTTTTATTTTCAGTATCGTTGCGGTCTGATTATTCTTGTAAAGGTCGTCAACAACAACTACATACACTTAAAATACTCTCTATCTCTTATTTAACTGGATAATACTATAAACAAATACTTCTGCTGACACAGTGGTGCATTTTATGACATTGAACATACGTATAGGTATGTAAATATTATATTATCAAATACTTTAGATAATATTTATTTAAATAATAAACCCGCCCACATACAATACTTAAAAAGATTATAAGATACATAATAATAATAATAATGTAAATAGGCAAAGACTTTGTTGTATATTACTAAATACTTTTGCTTTCAATTAGCCGTCAAATAATTACTACTGCTACTACGAGTTATAATGAAGAAAATCGACGAAAAATGTGTATCTATTGTTCATAATGGTAGAATCTGAATGATGCCCCTGTCCTGTTTTTTTTTTTTTTTTTTCTTCAATGATATTCTAGGTAAAGTGAGGTCAACATTCCGATAAATATTTATAAAAATAAACGTGCACGTTCTGACAGTTTGTTGATGTTTATTTTTAAAAAGTAATAATTGAAATTTCGCAAGCCATTTTTCTTTTGTACTTGATGATGTCCCATGAAATATTTTTAAGACGATTTCACAACTAAATCAATAACAATATACCATTTAAATCCATGAACTTATAAAAATATTGCGAAAATCTATTTGTTTCATTGAATATCAACTATTGGTATTGAAAAAACGTCAACAAAAACTGGAATGGAACGCGCAGAATTTTTGGGATTCCAATGTCACCATGGGGATGGGAACGAAGAACTTCTTGCTAATAAGAAATTCATACGACGACGTTTGCTTTAATATGTATTTAATTTATATGTTTTTTTTTTTGTTTTGTTCAAAGTCAATACATAGACAAATAGAAATAGGGGATAACCATATTCATTACTTATCGTAATTTTTCTTTTTTTTCATTTATTGAATATAATAAGCGTTTGAACCGTGCACGTTAACGATGTTAATACGTTAAGGTTTTGTGAAAAATAAAGTTTTAAAATGATCCTGCAAAATACGGTGAGTAAATTACTTTTCATAAGCGAATTATTTGTTTAAATTAATAATATGGACAGAATAATAATAGCATTTTATTACACGAGTGATGAAAATAGCATTTTCTGCAATTGCGGGATTCGGAAAATGATATTCAGCGTACTTTTCCTATGACCATCGTTATTAAAATTAAAACTAATTAAAAAAATCTACATAAAATAGCCAGAATTAAAATTCATAGACCTGGCCAACTTGATATAAAAGTTCAATTGTATTGACTATTGAGTGTCATACATTTGCATTGATAATACGAATTATTTCGTTAAATTTATTGTTGCATTTTACATGTATTATTTCAGTTCAAATTTTATTTTATTTAATAATTACGAAAAGTAGAAAAAAACTTTACATTAATTTAATTATAATACAGTGACCATTGATCATATGTATTGGCAGTTGCCTATGATTGTTAGGCAACCAAAAATTATATGCATAATTAAACATTTATTTAAATTTTGAAAATGGAAGAAATATTTACAATTTCATGATATGTTATGAATAATTTTTTACATTTTTTTATTTGCAATGTGTGTTTCAATTATTTTTTAGCTTGATTAAAATAATTTTAATTTTTTGCATTTAATACAATCAGTTTCGGTTGTAAAATCACAGCAGGCGCTGGACAGCGTCTTCGTTGATTAATGTGACGTCCTGAAATCTTTTAAATGTGTAATTTTTGCTTTTAAAAAAGGGAAATGTTTATAATTTAGTGCTAAATCATGTTTTCCTATTATTTTTTTACTAATTTAATCATTATAATTGTATATAGGTAAGTGCCATCTATTTGATTTATTTTCATCACAATTGACGAAAGTTAATCCATTGTTATATAGTTGTAGAAAAAACATTTTCTATCAAATGTCGCAAATTTCTCATTTTATTAACAAAAAGTCATCCTGCATTGCTTAGTTCAAATGTCAAATAGCAAATAGCTAAATCGTATAAAATAGTTATTTCGTGCAAAAAATCCCATTATCAATTCTCTTATTTTATACCCTTGAAAACAACCACTAAGTTGCTACAGAATCATTTCATTCTGTGTATAAATAAATTCATAATAACAATTAACGTTTACAACACGCCTTTTCTAATACGCGCTTCCAACAACAATTACGATTATCATTATTGTACTAGCTATGAGAGAACTTCATACAATAATAATCATAATAATAAACAAATTCAAAGTTATTAGAGAAAGAATAATAATAAACTAGTAAATAAATAATCAAGCACGCATTGCTAATTTTATTTGTAAAATTATAATTAATACATATAAGATATCGCATGCATGCAGATGTAAATTATATTTATGTATTATGAATGGTTGATTGCATCAATTTTACAATCATCATTTAAAATGTGTGGATTACTAAGCCTTAATTACCCACTCAATACGTGAGATGGTACTGGTTCTTTTTTATTCATATTTTGCGATGCAATTCGAATTACTTGCGATTAAATGTTTCTTAATCGAATAAAATCTGAAACAACGGTCCACAAACACCCTGTATATTTTTAAAAAAAATCATTTGGAATGTATATTTACATATGTATATGAAAAAAATTCATCTCGACAAGACTAAAAATAAAATATGCAAATTCTGATACGAGTGGGCGTATCGAGGTACATCCTCAAACAGCAGTTCGCTCAATGATTTTATTTCTAATATAAATTTGACATTTCAAAAATTCAAAATTGAACAAGTTCCTTGTTCGAAATAATAATAAATTTAACGATCACACATCATTCTAATTGGTTCGATACATAATAACAATATCAAACTGAAACAATGATTAAAAAAAAAAGAAAAACAGTCCAATAATTATCAATTAATAAAATTACTATGGAATTTTAATTAAACTGAACATGATCCAATTGTGTGTGTTTTAAAAAAAATTCAAAATATTTCTTATTTATCCCCATGGGTGCGGGTACTATTTCATTTCTTCTTAATACATGTGTCAGTTCAAGGAAAGTTTCTGCTAGCTTCAAATTTTTTACAACTAGTTATGAGTTATTTTTTTTTTTTGTGTTAATCGATATATCGATAATTATTCGACACCAATCGATGGATTTGGTTATTCATTCATGTTTCGATTTATCGATACTTTCATAATGACGTTCGATGTATCGACATTTATTAACATGCAAAACGATATTTCGAATTTCAAAAAAACATCGATATATCGATAATCGTAGGTCATTCCTATTTAATAACTCACATTCAGATTATTATTTATTTTATTTTTTTTCGTTGTCTTGTCTTAAATCTAGTTTTAACAAACGTAATTAGTATCGTTCGAATAATTCTTGTCCTAAAGCTTCCTTCTTTTAAGACCAAAAAAAAAAAAATAACAACTTTTACTCCCCTTGTCTTGTTATTGGAGTTGATTGAATGTTTTGTGAAGGTTTCGTTTTTCCGTCCCCCATTCCATTATAGTTACATTGTCATTAAATATTACAAACAAACAGATATATAAAATCGATATTCAACAAATCATCATCATCAGAAATAGATTATCAAATCAGGAATCAAACTGCAAGATATATCTACATATTATGTTCATTAGGTTTTTTTTTCTGTTCTCATCATATTCCTCGTAAACGAACTTGAAATAATGGTTGCATTACACGTTGGAAAAGCCACTAATTTTGATGAGTAAACGGATCGGGTATCATCAATTTCACTGATGATATTCGTGTAATGTTGCCATTCAAAAAGGAAGACCAAAGCGCACAATATATTTTTTTTTTTTCATTACTATAACAATAAATAATTGTTACATTAAATATGTAATTATCTAATGTAATAGTACACAACTGAATTGTTTTGTTAGTCATGAATGTCTTAACCTTGATTTAGCTATAGGGACTGAACTATTCTACTACTAGTCACTTGAAGAACACATAATTGGTTTTTAGGAAAAATCATTTTGAAATCTAATTATCGATGATGTCGAAAATCATTTCGTTTAATGATTTTCGTTTTTTTGTTGTTGTTGTTGTTGTTGTTATTGTTTGTTTGCTAGTCGTGATATTGTTGAGGATTAAAGAATATTTTAAGCACCATTTTAACTATTATTATCGTCAATGTTAAATTTATTATAGATGTAATAGCTTTGTTTCTTAACAAAAAAAAAAAAAATCCAAATTAATCTATTATCTCGGGCCAAAAAATAATGTTGCAAAAATGCAAACGGCAGCAGCGAATTAAACTTGTCTATTAAATAATGAATACTCAGGTGCCTTACTATAACTATCGAATGACGACGAGGAGAGGAGGAGGTACATGCATAATTATGTATTACAAATTTATTATATCGATTTGTACACGAATATTATTCGCTGAAAAGTAAATGTAATTTTAAATACGGATGTTAAACAGGATTCTGAATCAGCTGCTTTCGTAATACGAAAAAAAAAACAAATTGCATAGACTACTTGAAAAAATCATTTTTAAATTCAATTTTG
The DNA here is from genome assembly GCA_949748235.1 of Platypus cylindrus. Taxonomy (NCBI): domain Eukaryota; kingdom Metazoa; phylum Arthropoda; class Insecta; order Coleoptera; family Curculionidae; genus Platypus; species Platypus cylindrus. Next base: position 1,412,604 of record OX456489.1, on the reverse strand, counting down.
TGTTACAAATATGGTGAACAAAGACGATTCTATGCGATGGTAAAATCGAACGTCTAAATGTCCCTTTAAAACACACATATAATTCATGTGTGTGATTGTCGCATGGTCATCGAATTGTCAAAGTACTGATAAGATAAATAAAAAAAAAAAAAAATTGCCCTTTAAGTTAACAAAGTTATTGTTTATATCAGCCAATTAGTAAAAAAATTAAACGGATCTGCTTCATCTGAATCATTCATTCAGCGTATCTACATGAACACAATGAAAGCGCTGAACAACTTTTATTAAAAGTTCGTAGGTACGTTGATTTATGCACGTCGTCGCACTGGACAAAGCCAGAGCAAATCTTTATCTTGCAATGAAATTATTGCATGTACGTTCTGTAGGTATAAAACATTCGGTGTGCGTCAAAGTAAAATGCCAAACATGCGATATGTAAGGTTTATTGTAATGGTGATGGTCATGAGGGTCTAGTCCTAGTGCAACCATTAGTTTTAAGCCATTTTATAACTACAGTCGAACTGGGATAAGTCAAAACACCACTTGCCTTGCCAAAAAAAAATCCGTTTATCGAAATTATCGAGTTATCAGGGGAAAAGGACACATGAATTTATTAATTACGTAATTTTTTTTTAAATAGATGTACAATACATAAAATATTAAACATTTTTTCACAATAGAAATCAAAATATACAAATTTATTTTAAATTTAAAAAAAATCTGTAATATTCGTTTGTCGGAGAGATTTTTGTTATTTTGTTTTACCGTAAAATTCTTTTGGATATTATTTAAATTCTTTGTACAAATTGTCCCCGTGGTCGGCTCTTTAGATTTTAAATATGTACGAAAAACGTCTCGAACGAGTGTTCCACCATTTCATCATAGATGGCGGATCATCACAATCGTCTTCTTCCACTTCGCAAATCACATTCAGTTCTACTTTTAAAGATGAAACAGATGCATATATTTTTCATTAATAGATAAAGTTGATTCAATGTTCGTTTTAATGACATAATAATTACAATAAAAATAAATCTATTAATAATAACAATTTATCCACAACACAACACACATTTTCACATAGAATAACTTCACATATAGTATAATACAACGAGTACTGTACTACCACACCACCGATATGTCTCTCTATGTGTGTGTACTATTAAACTTCCTCAACAAATTTTCCCACTCAATATTATAAATTTACACATAGTAATATGATTTTTATTGTAATATTACACACCACATTTTACAAATTATTGTGTAAGTAATAAATATTAATAAAAATTCGACTTATTGAGACTAGCGCCAAAAATTTTATTCAATTTATCGAAAATTCGACTGTATTATTGAAAAATACAAATTTTCTACACTTTCTCGTTTTGCCTATGAAAAATTGCATAGTCTAAAACGGGCATTAAAGATAGATTACTTAAGAACAACTGCGGGAGGTACTTATTAATCAATTTTTCGTTAATTTCTCTTCCTAATTCCACTATTACAGCCAAACAATAACAATTAATCATGAAAAATGTACAATATGTATGTGTACTTGATATGAAAGATGATAATTAATCATCATATCGCATTCTTCTTCTTATTTCGAGCAACCTTCGCTGAACGCAAACAAGTGAAGAACGAAAAAAAAAAGAAGAAGTATTTCGCTCGAGCATCACAGAAGTGAAAAACATCATCATCTATTCAATACATAAACATATAAATTTTTAATCAGCGAGACAGGGCAAGTCTAATGCCTTTTACTTACTTATGTACTTATTAACTAGAAGGAAAACTACAAAGAGAACAACCAATCCCGCAAATCCGGGTTCTATAAACTGTAAATTTAATACGATTATTATTATTATTAAATGTACATTCTATAATATTTCAGTAGCCAATGAAAAAACATAACAAAAAGAATGTCGATTTCTTAAAGTTAGTTTATCAATAGCGCTCTAAACCAGTATAAGGTTTTTAAGTAAAAAACGAAACAAGAATCTCAAATAACCTATTTACATTTTTCAATAGGTTAATTCGCTTTTTAATGCTTTGCTATTTTGTCTAAATTCGTAATTTACATATGTACCTATACATAAATTTATTGATAAACAATTGAAAAATTAAAATAAAGATTCATCTTCCCTAACAAATTATTTATAAACATTTTAAGAAAATTGAAAAATATTCTGTACACATATGCAGAATTTACATATGACAAGAAACGTGACGCTAATAATTCTATGTACATTTTGCTATTAGGGTTGTGCAAGGTCAGTTTAATATAAATTTAAAAATATATGAACAAAAAACGAGAATGAAAACGAACTTTTCAGCTATAGTCAATAATTTATAGTAGAAGATTCAAGCTGTCGAATCAGTATATTGATTTTAGCATTAAAAACTTTAGTATTTATTAATATTATTACGATTAAAAACAGTAATCGTGTATTCGGATGGCATGCACTGACTGTACTCAGTGCGCACTGAGATCATTAATTGTTCATATATTTTGAGTTACTGGGAGTTTTTTTAAGCAATTTTTGAATTAATTTACTTGAATTTTATTAGTTTTAATTATTTTAATTAACTTTTATGAATAAAAACTAAGGATTAGAATTAATCGTAATCGACGATTATTAATACGGTTAATCGTGGATTTTTTAAGGCGGTTGGAAAATTCGCTCTGCTTCCTGGTCTGGTTCGTATTTTGACTGAACCCGTTGTAACCGGTTTTCTTTACTTTTTCCAATACACAAATTGCAAATTGGATTTAATACAGACAATTTGAATTTTGTAATTTGTACAATTAATTTCAAATATTACTCCAAATATGCCAAAAATATATTGATAAAATATTTAATGAAATATTTGATATTTTTAGATATGTCAAATTATGTTTTTGATATAATTTTTATATATTTCAATTATTTTACTTTAAATTCTATTGTTTTTTTTTTGTTCAGAATTTTGTTGCGTTTATAAAATTCAAATCTTGTTTACATTTTTTAAATCATTTTTATCTGAAAAGATGAATAAATAATTTTTATTAATAAATTTAGTTACTTTTTTTGTTTGAAAAACTTTTGGAGAAAAAACTTTTTCAGCTGTTTTACATTGGAACAATTGCCCTTCAAATAGGAATCATTACACATGACAAGTGAAGTAAATAATCGCAGCAGCAGCAAACAAAAAAGACAAAGAAAAAAACAAGTTTACCGATGTCTAACATCAGTCGATACACAGATTATAATAATGATAATAATCAAGGGGTTATCCATATACATACATACATACACATATGTACTTGTACAAGTACAAAAGAGAATAATTTCAATGATGCGCTTGACCTAAATTGGTGCAATAAATGTGTAAGTACGTGTAATGTGTGTGTGTGTGTGTGTGTGTAGTATATACATACATCTGTACTTTGATGGTCAGTCAGACTACTAATAACCGTGCATGCAAAGCGAATATAATACGTATATTATAAGAAAAGAGTAATTAGGTGTATTTTGTAATGGAAACGCCACGTCATATTTTCATTGAATTTTTATATCAATTTTTCATACGCTTAATTAACCATTAAAAAAAAAACTGTCGCAAAAATGGAAGTAACTGTTAGCAAACGACATTTATTTTCTGCTATGATTTAGTAAAATTCAACTAATTGACATTTATGACGTTGCTTGCTTGTAGTGATCTAATTAAAAAATTCATTCTATTCATAATGAACGGTGCCCTACAATCTGCTGCTGCTACTTACTGCCCGGTGAACGGTAAGTTATCCACTTACTGCTCTAAGGCCGTAAGTAGTCTTAACCTCCCCTGGTAACTAAGGACAAATCACCACTCTAATCGTACAGAGAAATCTATTAGCAGAAACACATGTGTGTAGACCTGAATTTTGTACATATTCAGGTAGCCGTTCGTCGATGGGCGAATACGGAACTGATTCTAATCTTTTCATATAAAAAAAAAAAAAAATCACTATAAAAGCTTGATAGGTTTGTAAGCAGGTATATATGGGAATCGATTACCATAATCTTAAAAAAATGTGCTCGATATGATCTAGAATCAATAAACTCGGCAACAAAAAAAACAAAAAAAAAAAAACCGTCTAACTAAAAAATTATTATAATTTCGATCAAATACCACACTGTGTGACGTCAATACATACTATATAAAACCTGAAAGGGAATAACCTTCGTATGTAATTGTAAATTGGGTATATAGATAGAATATACTCTTGTTATATGTAGAATTCGAGTGGTATGTAATTCTAGTAGACAAAATAAAATAAAACTATTTATTGGGCCTTATAAACACTTCTTAGAATCATAAGAAAGTCGTTTGTGCTATTTTCAAAATCCACTTGTGGGAGGCGAATATTTAGCTTGCAGCTACAAGATAATTAGGATAATAAATCATGAATATATTTATGTGGATAACCTGTGTACGTCTAACTGCGTAACATACCAATAATGGGTATTTTGTTAGTTAAAAAAGTAATCATCAATTGGTCTAGCTCGAAGGACCAAAAAAAAAAAAAAAAATTAATTGGTCCTTCGAGCTCGATTCAGTTTCACGACTGGTATTGTTCTAGAAAAGCACGAATAAAAGATCCAATACAATATCACGTATCTTATAAAAAGAGCGAACTTCGCGAGAAATTTCATAGTCAAATCTCTTGGAATATAATTGAAAATTCCATAACCTTAGGAATTCTTCAAAAATTTCTGCAATCAAATCAAGAAGCTAAATAACACGATAATAAAAAAATTCGATCAAAACATCCAATTAAGAGAATATTAATTATTTATTGAGATTAATTATTTACGACGTAATTAATTTTTAATTATGATTACCGCTGTTTCTGTTATGCAATGGCGGACACTAACTTCATCGATGCACCAGACCAATAATAGCAACGACTACGGATACGATGACATATGATCGAAATCGAGCTCGAAGGACCAATCGAGTCCGATGGTCCTTCGAGCTCGATATTCACTATGTTTACCTAAAATATATCACTTCCTTAAAGTTTTACACGTCATCGCATTAGGAATAACCATTAATAATCACTTAAAATTAATAATTTATCATTAAAGAAATAAACAGAGAGCAACTTTTGGCGTAGGTATCACAAAAAAAAAAATATATATAATTGAATTATGCCGGATCCTTAATTAGAACACAGTTAACGTGAAAGATTCAGTTGGTTTTATATATACATATATGTATATGTACATGCCGCCATTCTATTTCTACTTCAACAAGGATTTCTAAGGATTATAATATAAGGCTTAATTTCAAGGTAATTATTTTTAAGGATATTACCGTATGACATAATTTAAAGGAACTTACTTATACTACACTAATATCTAAGAAGGCTACGGTATTTATCTATCTCTATCTAAACACTTTGTGTGTGGACAAAATTTTGAGTTTCCTCAATGTCTGTCTCCATTCAATTACCCATTTAGCATCAGGAAGCAGTAAATTAAAAATGTCTATTTTTTATGCAAATTTTTGATTACTGTATCATAAATCTACAAACAACTCGTACGAGAAGTACTAGTAAGTAGGAAAACCAAAAATAATCAACACAAACACAAATACCTTGATATTTGCAATAAATTGATTGTTTCTTTATACGATTTTGCGCAAAAAATTTTTTTTGGTTACAGATGATGCATGTATAAATCAAAAAAAAAACAACAACCTGCAGTGACAAATTGTTCGTTATTCAACACCTCTGTTGAATAACGAACATATTATACACTACTTTATCATCCGGAAAATACCGCGCGTCTAGCCGCCGAAATACGCCTACAACTTCTTAATAGGCTCGATTCAGTTCCTAATTTAATAACAGATTAAATAATAACACGATAATCAAACCACCGCCACCTGAATGATAATAATAATAATAATAATAGTAATGATAATTATTATTAACTAATAGTTACGTTACGCATTCGTATAATTACTACATTTACAAGTCAAAAAAAAAAAAAAAAGAAGAAAAAAAGTCGAACTGCAAAGGTTAATGGCTGATTTATTTAAACGGCATTTCAACGATGGGCGTGAAAAAGTTATTTCATTGAATTTTAACTGTTTCTTTTCTCATTGTTACCTCAATTCAATAATAATAATAATAATAATTATTACGGGTTCATTTCACTTCACTTCATTTACATGATTCTTTAAATTTATTTTGTTTTGTTTTGATCAAAAAATCCATTACAATAGATGCTACTTTGATTGTATTCTATCTGTATAACGCAAAAGGTAAACAAACACAGTAGGCTATGGATAGGATATAGGTACGATAATAGGAATGTATCGGAACTTATCGACATGTGTGGAATTGCGTTTTATGACTAGTTTGCAACTACTAAAATTGAATTGAATTGAATGGCCTTTTGCATGTCGTTCAATATTTATTGTAATGCGCATGCAATTGGAGATTCAGGATGGCATCGTGAACAAGATGAAGCCAGTTTTACATTGTCGTTACATCCTAAAGCCAATTTCAGACTATGATCTTTTTTTTGTTTACGACAATCGTATGTAATTTTCTAGTTTCAAAACTATTTTCTATGAGTTTCAGTTGCATTATACTGCACTCTAATATAATATTGGGTTTTCCTCTCTAGAACACAGTAAGCACCACTTACTTTCCCAAATATGCTAATAAATTACAGCTGCTTCCGTTCACATTTCGCGGTTGCAACATGTACCGAATACAAATTAATCGAAAAACGAATATGAAAAGCAAATCTAAATGTACTTCAGAAAATCTAAATATACTGGAAAATCCCTACACCGATAAAAACCGTAAAAAAAAAGCAACAAATAGATCCGGCATATGAACTACCTATTCGGTAAATTAGACTTTCCCACTGCATGCTCCTTGTGGTTTTCACTATATGCATTTGATATGGCTTCTTTATTTAATTTTCTTACTACTAGCAACAAGTTTTATTCAATTCTTTCCTCTTTTTTTTTTTTAATTCAATTTTACTTGTCCTCCACACAACAGACAAGAGACAGCAATGAACACAACACACACACACACACACGAAGAGAAGTTATTTAAGACACGTTCACATGCCGGCTAGTTTCAGTCAGTCACAGATTACGGCAACAACAGCAGCAGGCTTTCGCGCACCGAATCACGGAGCGCCAGAGCGGTTGAGTGTAAACGACGTATTTCTGTATACGAATCATAATAATAATAAGGGAGGGTGAAAGAGAGTGGTGTGTTGTTTGTTAAGTGGATGATATCTGAGATAATAAAAAAGTTTTATCAAAATTTTTTGGTACTTAATTGAAATTGAAGTTTTTTCATTTTAATGCAGAATGGATAATGAAAACTTCATTCCAGATAACGTAAGTTTTGCAAATTTTTTTTTGATAAAATGCAGTGACGTTTTTATTGACTGGCATTGATCATTTATGGACTGTCTTCTAATAATAGTAAAATTTGGATTAACAAGGAACTCCAACAAATTGTCTGCTTCTAAGAACTGTCACTGTAGTTTTTTTTTTCATTGCGTTTTTGTCACTAAACTATCTAGTAGTTTTTAGTAAGTTAATAATGTAAATAAAAGTTTCAATCTTTGTAATACACCCATTTCGATTTGATTCGAATATTTTGCTCGAGTTCAAACTATTTGCCAACGGCAAGGCAGTTTATTCTATACATATAGAAGAATAACGTCATCTATTAGAAAGGAAATCCCCATCTCGTTTGTAGAATGACGAAGTTGAAAGAATGGGCACAAACAAGTGATTAAAAAATATAGAAACAAAGTCCAATAGACACTAATTCATACAAAAAATGCAAACAAACAAATAAATAAATAAAAAAGACAATTGCATAAATCAATAACAAGAGATCCTCTTAATCTGAATACGAAAATAAATTATTATTATTTAATATGCAATTATCTCACTATTACATAACAGAAACATTTACATATCTTTCAAGACTGGTAGTAAATAATAATAATGAATGAATAATGCGTCCGTATCGGACTAAAAATAGAATTGGACACATATAAATAACTGCATAACAATTTAATAGCGGACAAGTAATAAAAAAATTGGATTTTTTCAAATTTCAGCTCCATTTATGTCAAAAAACGACTTGATAACAAAGACCGATTTACACAATTTTTTGCACAGCTTAATGTACGATACTATTTAATCATTCTCTATAGTAATTTCGGGAAAATTCCACACTATATCAAAATAAATTGCGATATTGGTCCGACGCAGATTAGCATAATAACAGGTCGCTTAATGTACGTTCGGATTCCGCCGATTTAATCCCGACTAGAGAAGAATAGACACATACAAATTGTAAAATTTGACATTACAATGTGGGTGTTGCACATCTACCTACAAATTATAGTAGTACTTCTAAACAGAACTAGGTCAAAATGAACCCACATACCAAAAAACTCATGTTTTTTAATTTATATAAATTAATTAAAAAAGATTAAAATCGCAAATACAACAGCAACAAAGGAACTTATTAGGAGAAGGAATAGGGGTTTCTGTTGTCTAACTAACTGATTTTTCGAAGGTTACGAATGCGTCGACTAAAATAATAAGAATAATAACATTAAAAAACTACCAACAACAATAGTTTTTTTTTTTTTGCTATTTCGTAACTTCTTTTAACGACTCGAACTAAGTATTACTTCATCTAATACATAGACTTTATATACTTATATGTACTTTTACAATAATAATAATAATAATAAGACTTAAATATTTGAAAGGTTGAGATTTCTATACATAAAATGTAATTGAAATGGATAAAGAAAAAGGCAATAGATAAAGTTTTGGTAAATCCGATTAAAAATTCATCGTTTGTTATAATGAATAACGAAATTACTTACGGTAAGCAATTATTTAAATATTCAATTAAATGAGAATAACAAAACCGAGTCAAGATCATGATGTGATTGCAACGAAAGAGGAATATAAGTTTTATATTGTTAGCGAATCAAAAAAAATTCTTACACCCTTTGTCAAACGCCCTGTATAATGATGTAGTCGATATAATATTATATAAAATCGATTATAGATAATCGTATCCCAGTATTCAAATATACAATCCATGTACGTGTGTAAATCCATCATAATAATAAAATCGTTTTTTTTTTTTTCAAATTATTTTGAAATTTTGTCGTTTCGTTCGTGAAAATGAAATACATAATACGTAAGTGAGTAAGTAGTATGTGACATTCAGAAAACATATTGACTTTTTGCTTATTGATCATTATTATTCAATAATAATTTGTGATGCAAGAGAATTATCTACCTGCCAAAAAAACAAAAAAAACGAATTACATAAGAAATGCGTGTGGTCAAGTGGGTAAAGTAAACTCTACGTTCGTACCTGTACACTATGTAAATATTTATGTATATAAAAGTTAAGTCAAAGGCGCATTGAAGCCGCAAGAAAAAAAGATATTAAATAATATGAGTAAACATATCTACCAATCCGAAAGCAAAACAAGGAACTCACTCTGCAGAAACGATATATACATATTGTGGAATTTCCATTTCTCAATACAACTATATGTATTTATTTAACTTATTTAGAAGAATAAATTAGGTGACATAACGTCCTTAAACTTTCTTTACGTTATCAATCAATAAATTGTATTTAATAAGAATATGTCATTTTTTCACTCATTTTCTTGCATAAATTTTAAATTAAAATCATTCCTAGTATATACTATACATATCGAGGTAGTAGGCCGTGGATGTCAACTAGTAATGGTGAATCTCTATTATGACTATGGAGGACTATAAGAAGGAGGGGAAGCGACTGTATAAAAGTCAAAATATTGCCGAGGTTTGTAAACGCCGCCCTCAATATGTTCCCACCGGCGGCGCCAAAAAAGAATTCGTTTTGACAGTTCTACCATTGGAGGGGGCGTATACTTTTTGTTTCTATCTTGTTTTTCATTTTATTTTTATTATGGGCTTTAGGTAAACGAATCTAGAGCTACACAACTTACAGGATTATTTCAAATCCACAAATATTATGATCAAGTCGGTAGCGAATATAATTAAATTAAATATTTAAAAATAACCGCGTGCATAAATTTAATAATTCCTTTGAGTTCCGCTTCTGTAATAATATACAACCGGACAAGGCACACTTGTATTATTCCAATATTCCACATTCATCAATAAAAATTTTCGGTAATTTCCACTATAATGTAGATAAATGGAGACACATGACATAATTGATCAAATTAATCGCTTGTTTAAATTAGCCGGCAATAGCTATTGACCCACTTTTTTCCATATAGAAATAAAAATCCAACTTGTTTTTTTTTTTTTTTTTTTTGAAAAAAAATTCATACTTGAACGATTTTATTTGTAAAAATCAAATACGACATGAAATATTTATATAAAGATCGAATAGAGTCGGTAAATACACTGGCTCCAAATACAGATAGTATATTTACTATCATTTTTACAATAAGTACAATATTTTTATATTATTCATCGAAACCGTTAATCGCGTCGATGTGAATTTTCTAAGATCCGGTATTTGGCACCCGAAAAATCTTATATGAATATTCATTAAGCAAGGTCGTTTTCAAACATTTATTATTTATTATTAACGCCATTTAACGATCCAAAACAAATTATTACCGATAGAACTATGTTCATGGTAAAATTCAATATAATATATTGTCTTAAGTAATAAAGTACGCATTGTATGTGAATTATTGCATAATAAATTTTATTAAAAGAATAAAGATAAAAAAAAAACTTATTGCCCGTCATCTATTGTAAATAATACATGTATAAATATTCTTACAAAGAGATGATTAGCAAATCTTAATTTATTGTTAATTTTTAATGTCAACGGGACTAAAAAAGAGTCGCAGACATTCCTATCTTCTTGCAACTCCCATGTGACGACGAGAAGAAGTTCGATATTTAAAAACTTGACCTTTTCCATATAATTAAAAGCATTGCATGCAATTGGAAATTTACAAAAAAACATACATACATTTTTTTCTTTTTTTTAATAAACAAATTCCTACAAAAACCAGATTTATCACATCGAAGATTCGATGCTGTTCATGCGACCGGCGACTTCAAGGCTTCAAGTTACAAAATTCCTGCTTACAATATACCTACTACTATAATTACTATATTTTATTATTATTATTATAAATAATAAGTATTAAAGACAAAGTGGTCGTCTCTTTCTTTCAATGTTCAAGTTAATTTTAGCCAACCACCTTGACTGGTCGTCATCGGTTATTAACACACAAATGATTGTAAATTATATGCCTTTCTACTACTAATAAGATATTAAACAGAGAAAAAATACGACCTATGGAGTGCAGAATATTTTTTTTCGATTCGAGATGCAGCGATTCGTCGAATAATCGCCAATTTCCTCTGTAATTTTAATACGAAACCGCCACTTAAATCAAGTAGACTGGCAATTCGATTTAAAAATGTTTATTGATCTTTTTAATCCAAATAATTTATTAAAAACAAAAAAAAAAAAAACAACTACAAACTGTTTTTCTGAATTCTGTAAAGATGATATTTCAATAAAATGTGAATTGAAATCGAAAGAAAGACGCTTCAAGGTTTCGAAAAATCGCGATTATTATCTTCTATTTGACAACAAAAAAAATGCCTACCTGTCTATTGAAGGTTACTATCAACTTTCTGCCTATTCAAAAGGAAAATGCAAAAATTAAAATATATAAAAAAAGTGAAATAGTAATTAATCGAGCGCATGCGCAGTTTGACAAGTCATAGATATCTACGATCTCTAGACAGATAATCGGATACCCTCTGCGTGTATGTTTAATTTAATATTTCACACTTGCATCATGAACTAAAGTTACTTTTTAAAAGTAATCAATCATGCATTCAATAAATGTGCAAGTTTTTTTGCATTTAATACAAATATGAATGCATGAAGTGTATGTCTAGTTGCGTGTATCTGTGCACAAAAATTAAATACAAAATAGTACAACATAACCTTAAATTGCAAAGTGCCAAAATAAAAAGCAACGTACTACTTAATTAATACTTTAATAATATCTATTTTAGACTTAAACAAAAATCCATCGTTTCTGATTTTCAGATCGCAGCAGATCTCAACAAGAGTTGGCATATTCCTAGACCCACACTAGCTCGAAGTTCCAAAAGCTCACAATCCTCTACGTCTAGTAAAAACAGTACACAGGTAAGAATCGCATCTTCTATTACATACAACTCTAAAATTATCATTGCTACATCTTTCCCTGTTTGAGCCCAATGTCCTTTCTTTCTTATTCTTGCATTATTTAAATTATAATTTACTCTTGACCTTGACCGTAATTTTAACTAACTGTATTACTAAATAATCAATTAAAACACGGTGACAATTTTGTTTTTTTTTTTTTTAGAGTGGTAGATCAGGATCACTTTTATTGACTGCATCAAATTTAGCCGAAATTCATCATCATCACCACCAATCACCACCACCACCTGATATCCGTAGTAATAATCGAACTGATGTACTATTTGGTACGGCGAGTACAAGAGATCAAAATATTCAATATTATCTTGAGCAAAGCTATAAAAATAATGAATTTCTCGCATCGATACCGAAAACAACGAATAATCACGCTGCACCCGATGATAATGTATCAATAGCAAGTTCAATGCATTTTACAGTAGTCAATATGAACACCAAACCAAATGTACCAAAGAGAAGCTACTGTAGAAAACATCAATTGACAATTCTAATTACCACAATGACTGCGGTCTTTTTAATTGGCATTTTAATTGCTATAATTACACTTGAAAGTAAGCGCGCCGTAGCTTTTATGATTTTAATTAATAAGTATATTTTAATTATATTTGATTTATAGTAAGAGCACAGAATCAGAGGCAATGACAAATGATGAATAATCTTTACAAGAAACAAGAACAGTAGCGACATCTTGAAGCAATGGCTTACAACCAATACCAAGTTATACTTTAAACAGAAAAAATGCCAAAAAAATCTACACAGCCAGAAAAACCAACTGTGTTCGAAACACCAAATCTCCGAGAGGTTTTTATATAGAAAAATCTTGCAAACCTCCATCATATCTTTAGTATACTATATGCAATGTGTTCTTCCAAATAAGATTACTGACATCGAATATTCTAGTGCCATTTGGATTAAATTTAATTTAATAGAATGAATGTTTAACTTCACTTGAAAATAAGTTTCAAACCTCCGAATATTATAATGAGTTACATTTTTAATTAATTTTTCTCTTTTTTTTTTGTATAAGAAACCAATAGTTTTAATTATGAGCATATGAGGTAAATTGCTAATGTTTCCCATACTTTCAATGGAAAAGTCTGACTGGAGCATTTAGAAAACAATTTGTTAAATTTCTAATTGTATTTTACCTATAAAGTTCTTAAGTTCAAATATCTACCTACTTACATTTATGTATGCATATTACGAATAATATCTACAGTAAGTTTTTCTTATCCTTTTTTTGTTTTTTACTGTGATATGTAAAGAAACTTCTACGCTAATTTAACACTGTACAGTATTTATATTTTAGAATAATGTCATCTTTTTTAGACAAATATACTTTTTACGTCAAATTTGTTGTGTTATTTCAAATACTTCCACATTATACTAATCACTTCAGCGTTAGTATGGTCCCAAAGCTAGTCCGATCACATACACAAGATCGCACATGCGCAAAAATATATTTGTACGAAAATTGTGAGACCAATCTATTATCTCGAAATGATTAGTATATAATAAAATGTATTTGTTTTATTTACCGAAATAAAAAATTTGACTTACCTCTATATCTTGTAATGTTTGTGTCCATTTATATTTTTCCAAATCACATCCATTACCACTATTAGGTGAAAGTTTTCCTTTATCCGCTTCATCTTCATCATCGTCTTGTGCAGTTTCTGCTGCTATTGCTGCGGCCGATGTCGATGGCATTGGTTCATCTTTAGTTGAATTTGAAACAGACGTCGATGAGCTTTTACTTTTGTTCTTTTCATCGATTTGTTTTTGAAGCTGATCCGCTTCCTCATTAGTTAATTCGGTAATTTCAGCAGGTTGTGAAGTTTCTTGTTCTTGTAGTTTTTTCGCTTCCCTAGCTTTTCTAGCTTCTCGCTCCTGTTTTTCTTTTTTCTCGGCTTCTTTTTTGGCGAGACTGATTTTTTCGTATTTTCTAAATGTGTTTATTACCAGCTGAAATAACAAATTGTACTTTAAATTTACTACATATGTATAAGTAAACAACAGGAATACCTTTTCCCATTCTCCATCACCACCGCCCGAAAAGAAATCGGTTTTTCTTCCTAAGAAGCTAACAAACGTATCCAAAAGCTGCAAACAAATGAAAAACATAACAATTTTAGGTTAAGTGATGTGCATGTTATTTATCTTATTATACCTGATGGGGTCCTTCTGGATGATATTGAGCTACACTGAGAAATAATGAATCAAACTGTTCTGGATCGTTTTCCATAGTCTCTAATTCTTCTATTTGAATAGAATACTCTGAAACTTGGTGGAAAAAAGAAAACCGGTTAAAAGTTGATTTTATCAATTTCCTTGGCAACCAAACGTCGAATGTCTATTTGACGTATATTGCTTATGTCAGTGTTGCCAAATTCCTAATAGGCCATAACAAATTTTAAAAATAAAATAAAATTACATTAAATCAATGTGTGTGAATCTGTGAATTGAAACTCATTTGAATCTTTGAAAGTGAGTTTTTTATTAACATTTAAAATTTGACAATTCAATTTAGTGAATTTAATTTACAATGAAATTTTGAATTTGAACATTTTGTTTCAGCTCAGCTCAGCGTCGGTCACGGTCCATCGGTAGCCCCAGCTAATGTCACTATTGTCAATGTCAAGAAATCAACAAACTTCTTTTCTTGTTCCTTATTTCAGTGTTTTGTGTTTCGTAAATAATAATTAGTTCAACAATGATATAGCCTCTTTTGAGGTATTTAAAGCTTTATTTTGAAAAGTGAGTTAAATTATAATTGATCTTGGCATTGCTATTATTAATAAATAGTAAATTTCATATAAATCAGTTAATATTTAATGTAATATGAATATAACCTAGAAGTTACCCCGTGTATATTTATTTTTTACTAAAAATTTGTTTCAGCTAGAAAATACTACAATAATGGACAATACAAATTCAAATGTTGTTAATGAAATTGTAAATTTATTAAAAAATTCAGAAGAATTACCTCCCGGCGATGATCCTGTTCCAATTCTTAGCAGGTAAATTTTCCCGAATCTGATAATTAAATGTTTCTTTCTAGAATTTATATTAAATACGTGTGAAATTTTCAGAATGGCCGAAATAATAGAAGTGGAAACAGAAAATTATTTAAAAATGGATCCGGATCCATTCGATGAAAGACATCCATATCGAACCGATCCGGAATGTAAATTAGGACAGATTTTAAAAATTGTATTTCGTAAAGATACTTTTATGACTAAAGTAATGAATACGGAGTCGTCCTTTGAATAAATTCTAATTCGATTTTTCTTGCCTTTTTGCAGTTATTAAATGATTATCTTCGAGATACATACTATAGTAGACTTAGTATTACCGATAAGGATATTAATCAATTAAATATTGCTGGATGTAGATTACTTTTAGACCTTATACCTGGTCTTGAAATATCAGTGGTTTTTCAGGTGAATTTATAATTGTTTAATTTTAAATTAAAGTTACAATTTACATTTGATTGATTAGGATATGGAAAATCTTATAAATCGATTAATAAAATGGGTAACAGATGCCAAAGAACCATTAAAAAGTTATGCTACGGGTTTATTAGGATCAGCAATGGAAATACCAGAAATTGCTACGAAATTTCGAGAAGGAAATGGTACATTAATACCTATTCTATTAGAAAGGTTAAAAGTATTAAAAAACTCGTCGGAATTTGCTAGTGAATGTCGTTCTGTGACGTATTTCAATCGACCATTTGCTCATTTATCCTCAATCAAATCTCCGACTTCCAAAATAGTCACCGATTCAAATAATTTATGTAAGTGAATTATTGTTAATTATGCCACCTTTTTAATATAGGACCTTATTTCAGCTAATGACGATATATCACTTAATAATTCGTCTCGCGACGAACAATCTACGGGAGAAAGAAGGCAAAGCGTACGTATTATACGATGTTACGTAATGCATACAAATGTTAAGTGCGCGTTTTTCTTATTTATTTCAGTTACTGGGCAAAAGGAAAAGGGAGAGCAGTGAAGGAAAAATAAATGAAGTAATGTATAGTAAATAATTCTATATTGTATACGTTTAATTATTGTTTTTTTTAGCAATCAAATAGCGAAATACAACAGAAAAAACGAAAAAAAATTAACAACTCCATAATTTCGCCAGAAATTAATAATGGAACAAGAAGATCTCTTCATTTTCCTGAAACGAGCAACTCGTCTTGGGCCGAATTAGAGAATTTCATGATCGGGAGCGTTCAAATGTTTCCACCCACTTTACCAATGCGACAAATACTTATTTTACGCTACTTAACATCAACTGGGGAATATCAAGAATTTCTGGGTCATGCTTTTCATAATAACATTGCCTTGGAAGTGATACTGTGTTATGTCAATGTGCGAGCAACAAAAGAAGCCCGATTAGCATTTGAAGCGTTGAAATATTTGGCAGCACTGTTGTGTCATAAGAAATTTTCGATTGAATTCATACAAATTGGTGGTCTAGAAGCTTTATTAGATGTTCCACGACCATCAATTTCTGCTACCGGTGTATCAGTTTGTCTTTATTATCTGGGATATTGTGAAGAGGCTATGGAAAGGATTTGTCTTTTACCAGGGGATATAATATCTGATCTTGTCACGTAAGATTGACAGAATGTATAGGAATAGTTGTCTAAAAGTACTACCACAGAACAAGCAAACGGCAATCTTGACCAAAAAAGTAAGACGAAAAAATTCAGTTTGATAATTTTTCAGATGTGTGAGGTTAGGTTGTCCGCACCTATCTGTATTTTTTGTAATTTCTTCTACTAAAATTAGGCCACCCATTATTTATATCGATCAATAAATATTTTATATCACTTGTGTTCAATGGAAAATTTAATTTTATTAATTACTGTTAAATAAATTGCTTAAAAACTATTCTCAATAAATTTTCCTTGTTTATTTATATTTTGAAAACCTAACCTCACATATCTGAACCGAAGATTAAAGGCGCTGCAGCAAATTGATTGATTGATTGATTTCTGGTTGTTCTCTGATATTACTGAGTGTTTTAACGACAACTATTCTTAATCGCGAAACATTTCAACGATGTTTCAACACTTATCGTTTTCAGGTATGCTCTGTGGCTATTGGAATGCTCTCATGAATCTGGAAGGTGCCATGCTATCATGTTTTTCGGTTTAACTTTTCAATATAAAATCATTCTCGATGAGTTCGATGCACAAGATGGACTAAGAAAATTATTTAATGTGGTAATTACTGAGGATCAGCGTTTGTTACAGCAACAGTAGGTCGCTTCACACATAAATTGTTCTAGGTATCCACTTTACCAATTTTAATGCCAGACAGTGCACCACCATCTCAACAGAACGACGATCAAGCATGTGCTGCCCGGCAAATTGTAAGGCATGTTTGTGTGGCTTATAGACGGTATTTAGAAGCACATTTATATATTAAGGCCCAAGCTATAAAGCGATCTCAATTAAGGCATGGCAATGATAAAACATCAAATTTACAATCATTAACTGTACCAGCTTGTAAAGTAAGCATATGTTTAGATCAGCTTAAATTTGAAAAATGGCAAATCTTTCTGAGACCAGATCATTTTCCGCTTGCTTTGTGCTGCTTCAGCAGAAATATCTCAGGAAAAAATGTTGATTTTTCATAATTTAAAAACACTTCTCTTCTTAATACTCATTCAGATATATTCCATTTTAGCCTTGTAAATTATCTCCGGATGAAATTCAACAAAACATTGAACTACTTTTACATTATATGCCGTATCGAAGTCATTGGACAGCAGTTGATCAATTCATTAAACTTGGATGTATTACGTTACTATTAAAAATTATTGCCTTTGCTTATGAATGGAATTATAGTGGACGAGCGGAAACTGTACGATCTGCTCTCGATGTACTTGCGATTGCTTGTGTATTGCCAAAAGTTCAGTTGTTATTCTGCGAAAAAGTCGATTTACCTGAAGAAACAATTACAATTGGTTTTAATATTATATTGGGTGCTGCTGAAGGTGAAATTGTAGCCGATCCTGATGTGCAAAAATCTGCTCTAAGAGTATTAGTTAATTGTGTTTGTGGGCCGTCACAAAAAGCAGGTGGAGGAGGTCCAGTAACATCAAGACTATCGTTCTCCGCCCATCATGCAGCAACTAGTTCACCGAATAAAAAATTGAAATATAAAAGTTGCTGGGACGAACTGATACAAAGAGTGTGGGATTGCGTTAGATCGAATAATGGCATAATGGTGTTTATTCAACTAATGAATATTAAAACACCTATAACGGATGCGGATTCTATAAGGACATTGGCATGTAAAGCACTGACAGGTCTTGCTCGGTCCGATACGGTAAAACAAATTGTTTCAAAATTACCATTGTTTACAACTGGACAGTTGCAAAATCTAATGAAAGATCCAATTCTACAAGAGAAACGACTGGAACATGTTGCTTTTCAAAAATATGCATTAGAATTATTAGAAAGACTGTCAGGTAAAACCAAACAAGGCAACAATGATTTAGAATTATCTTTAGCTAATATTCATAAAATCCATAGAGCGAATATAGTAGCGCAAACGAAAATTCAATTCAATGATAACCAATTATTACAATTAATTTATCAGCATTTAATTGCAAAAAATTACAATGACACAGCTGCATTATTAATGAAGGAAGCGAATTTAAATAGTACTTTAACTAATTTACATGCGCAGCTTCCTTCCAAATTTCGATATTCAGCTACATTGACACCGACAAGGTCTAGGAAAAGCCTTACTAATACTGCCACCTCACTTCGAGGTTTAACAACTCCTACATCATCGGCAAGTTGCTCAACAGATTGTATGTCTTCTAATAGTACTACAGGAACAATAAAAATTGTAAAAAAATCACCTTTGGTAACTGGAATATTGACTCCTAGTTTAACACAAAATTCCCGCCTTCAGAAACAAGTTAGCTGCGAGCCATACATTAGATCATCAGGATCTGTTAATGTTATAGAGGAGACACCTGCTAATCAGCAACAAAGAATAACATTAGAATCAATCATAACGGAATATTTAACGAATCAACATGCTTTATGTAAAAACCCTATGGCAACTTGTCCTCAATTTAATTTATTTTCACCTCATAAATGTCCAGATCCTAGACCTAAATTGATAACAGCAAATAATTTTGTAACGCGATGCGCAAGAAGAGCTTTGGGTTACCAATCAAAAACAATGGACAGAAGATTTATTCATTCTAGGTTCCGTCCACTACAAACAATTCGATTTTCAAATTTGGATGGATTTTTTACATGTGCCAGATTTCTACCTGGTAGAGATTCAATTATTGTCAGTGATTATAATGGTGACATTCGAATTTATAATAAATTAACGGCGAATGAGGAAAATAATTTTTCGGCACACGATAATTATATTGTATCATTGGAACCGAATCGAATCGGTGATATTTTATTGACAACTTGCACATGGGGTAGACCGACATCAGTTTTATGGGGATTGAAAGATTTTGATATGAAGTAAGTTCTGTTAAAAGGTAAACCGTTTCAATATTGGTACGAATTAATCTACTTACTCAGATACATTAAAGCTAATTAAAAAAATCTATATAAAATAGCCAGGATTAAAATTCATAGACCTGGCCAACTTGATATAAAAGTTCATTTGTATTGATTATTGAGTGTCATACATTTTTATTGATAATACTAATTATTTCGTTAAATTTATTGTTGCATTTTACATGTATTATTTCAGTTCAAATTTTATTTTATTTAATAATTACAAAAAGTAGAAAAAAACTTTACATTAATTTAATTATAATGCAGTGACCATTGATCATATGTATTTGCAGTTGCCGATGATTATTAGGCAACCAAAAATTATATGGATAATTAAATATTTATTTAAATTTTGAAAATAGAAGAAATATTTACAATTTTATGATATGTTGTGACTCAGTTTTTACATTTTAGAATTTGCAATGTGTGTTTCAATTATTTTTTAGCTTGATTAAAATAATTTAAATTTTTTGCATTTATACAATCAGCTTTGGTTTTAAAATCTAAGAAGGCCCTGAGTAGCGACTCCGTTGATTAATTGTCAAGTCCTGAAATTTTTTAATATTTACTTTTTGCTTTTAAAAAAGGGAAATTTTTATATTTTGATGCTAAATCAGGTTTTCCCATTATTTTTTTAATTATTCAATCATAATTGTATATATCTAAGTGCATAGAATTGATTTACTAATGATTCATTTTCGTCCCAAGTGACGAAAGTTTCATTTTTATATGGTCGAAAAAATATATTAATTGATCTTTAAATCTTTTTAAGAATCTCATTTAGTGAAGAGGAACATGTAGAATTCAGTAAAGTTTTACAAGATCGAGTTATTGGAACTAAAGCTGAAGTAGCAACTGTAAGAATGTTTTATAAGCTGAACTTCATGTTTTCACTTTAATTATTATCGTTTTTTTTTTTTAGATTTACGATATTAATACCGGTAACGAAATAATGAAACTAATTCCAACTATAAGTAACCAATATACAAAAAATAAAGCTACTTTCAGTATGAACGATGAACTAGTTCTATCTGATGGTGTACTATTCGATGTAAACTCAGGTAAACCGATTCACAAATTAGATAAACTCAATCAGAATCAAAGTGGTGTTTTCAATCCGAATGGTTTAGAAGTAAGTGGAGATAATAAAATCTAGCAATTCTTGTCACTGTACAATTTTTTCTATTTAGATTATTTCAAATACGGAAGTATGGGATATTCGTACGTTTCATCTATTAAAAACTGTTCCGGCTTTAAATCAAAGTTCACTTACATTTTCACCAACACATAATATTCTATATGCCATCACAATGGAACGGGATACAGAAGATACGGCTGATGAACCGGCATTCGATACTAGTTTTAAAACTATTGATTCAAATGAATATTCTAGTATAGGTAAATGATCATTGCTATTTATTTTCGCGTTTTAATTTATAGTTTCTTTTTTATAAGAAAATACTCGATCATTTTACGTTTTCTTGAAAAATTGTATGTAATTTTATAGATCAAAAATTTTTAATTGAAATTTTTTCAAAATAATCTTACAGCAACCATTGATGTTAAAAGGAACATATACGATTTAGCAATTAATTCTTATGACACACAAATAGCGATTGTTGAGAACCAAGGCATGTATAATTCAGTCCAAGAATCTGTTGTTCGAATATACGATGTCGGACGAAGAAGAGATGATGAAGATGAAGAGGTAATTATGATCTATTACAGGCAAATACTTCCATACTATTCTAATCATTCGAGGTTATAAAACGTGGGGATTTGTACTAAATTGTTTGGTAACATTGATTTATTCCAGCAATAATAATTTCTCTTTTTTAACTACTATCAAAATTTGAAGAATATCTTTAAAAAAACTGATTTGCCGTGGCCATTTTTACTAAGCAATTCCAACACAGATCGCGCATGCGCATAATGCTATCAGTACGATCTATTCCTTCGTTTTGCGGCCAAAATTGTTCACACTATTTATAAATGATTAGTATAAAAATTGTATGTAATTCTAACAAAATTCATATTTGTTTTTCAAGAATGAAGAAGACGATGACGATGACGAAGAAGATATGGGCAATAGTGATGATGATGGTTCAGATGGTGACGGTAAGTTTTGCATTAAATTCTTAATTTATTTAATTTATCCATCACTTTCACAGTAATCATAAACATAAGTTCAATAAACAATGACAATAATCGAAGAAATAGTGGAGAGAATAATGATGACGATAGTGGAAGTTCTAGTGATTCAGATGATTCGTCTTGGACAAATGTATCGGACAGCGATTCAAGCAATTCGGTACCCAGTGAATTGCTATTCGAATATTAATCGAATCGTATTGTGTGTTAGCTTTATTCCAGCAGAAACTTAAAGCTTTTTAATCTTTTGTTATAATATCGAGTGCCCTATTGCTGGTATAAAGCTGAATCTAGAGTGTATTATGGAGAAATTATCTTTATTTTATTTGCAAATTTATTACTATTATTATGGCCTGTTAGAAATAAGTTAATAAATTTTTGAAATTTACCATTTCGATTGTTATTATTTATACTATACGTCAAGCAGCTAGAGATTGATCAAGCATTGCTTTGTAAATTCTAAGAAATATACAGATTGGGAATTGTGAACTTTTAATAAAGTCAATTTATTTTGTGTGCTCTTATGTCAAAGTGTTTCAAGGCAATCAGGAAAATTAATGCTATAAATTATAACTAGATATAATCTGATTATATCAATAAAAAAATTTTATTCGAACGCCAAATACTTCTTTTTTTTTCCTTCAATTAATTCCTATAAATCTATTTATATACATTTTCTAACAGTCTTTTGTGCAATAAAACAAAATACTACAATAGTTTAATTCGAAATGAAACACTTTTATCTCTTTTATGTGTATAAATCGATCGTACGGTAAATCCAATTAACATAATTGAAAACGGCAGTATAAATTCCATATTTATTTTTAACAGCGCAACCATCGCCGAAACTTGTTATCCCTTGAACACTGGGATTATAAATCAGAAATAAAAAAAAAACAAAAAACAGATTTTTATGTATGTTATTTTCTTGTGTCGACTCCATGTACTCACCTATAAACTAAATTCTTTGATTTTCTTTTATTTGGACACATTAAACCACCGCCACTATCACCTGCACATGTATCGGATTTACCAGATTTCCAACCGGCACATAACATATTGTGACTTATTAGAAACTCTTTATATGATCTTTTACAGATGTCATGAGCGACCATTGGTAACTAAAAATCATATATATATATATAAAAAAAACAAATCAGGTATAATCATAGTTTCGGGCACCCCGTATTGATACACTCTGTATATTGCGGTGCTGAACACAGCAAATAATCGAATTGTAATCGTTAAAATTTCACTTTTTATAAATAAAAATAAATTCTGACATTAATATCCTAGGTAGTCACTTCCTATTTACCAAATACCTTAGCTTCGTGTAATATAGAAACACCAAATGAATGACTCGTATGAATTTTACCCCAACCCATAACCGAACACATCTGTCCAACTTTTGGCAATCGTTTCGGTAAACAAGCGATCGGAATCTCCACTGACCTTGGTAGCATTAGTAATGCAATGTCATTGTCTACTGTCTGGATTTCGAAACTACAATGTTTTATACTGTGTACACGTATACATATATATATATATAATGTATGTATAAGCCAAAAGAATTTTTCATTGATTCAAATCAATTTTTCGGTCAACTTAAATATTTTACCGTGGATGTCGAAACATTCTATAAACTGTCATTTCAATATCACGTCCATCTGCTGCTAGTAAATCATGTGCATTCAGTCGTACTTTTAAATGTTGTCTTAAGCAATGGCTGGCCGTTAATACCCATCTGGAGGCTATTAGAGTGCCACCACAAAACACTTCCTATATATATATATATATATATAAAACACATTATAGTATATAAATATACCTTCTTAATTAATATCTATCTACCTATGGTCGTTGTACTAGGCAGTAGGTACTTATTTATTTTCAAAATGAAATTTATAAATGAACAGTCCTGTGTATGAAATGCAGTTGATGTGCTGACAGAAATTCATTATTCAACATATTTTTTTTGGTTGGTAAATAATTGCTTTTTATTTAAACAAAACAAAAAGCAAAAAAAAACTAGAGTTGTAAACACACAACCGTCATCTCATCTGGCTCGTTGCCAATTCAAAATTGAAAATTTCAAAGAACTATCTCATTATTTAATGTTGCAAATTTATGTAAAAGGAAGCATCCATTTTTAATGGATCGATAATTTTCATAAAGAAATAATAGACAATTAACTAATAGATACGACATACCAGAAATTGATTTAAAATCGCTACATGCCAGGGCCATTTATATTTCGGTGCTTCTGTTCCACCAATTATTTTCAACATTTGTGGTTTGTTAAATGAGCGACCGCAATTTTTCGATTTCTTTCTTCGTTCACGAGAAATAATTTGATTATTACTAACACTGAATTGATACAGATCGTTTCCTAAAAATCAACGCATACGCTAAAATTCATTGAAAAGTCGAAATATATAGTCGCCTATACGAGGTGTAAAAATATTTGCCATTAGTACTGAAACACCACCCTGTATAACTAGTAGTTATAAATTACCATAATCGATACCTAATTGATATCGTTTTTGTCTTTCTTCAAGTAACGTCAATACCCACAATTCACATTCGGATTTTTCATGATAACAATATGCCGTATCTTTTTGTATATGTTTCGGGCATCGGCCAGGTTTACGACATATTCGAATACGATACGTTCGACATTCCGTTGAACATTCAATCCATTTACTCCACTTGTGCCATATATCTGAACCAGTTTGTTTTTTCAAACTTTTTCTGTTCTAAAACAATTGTGTGTGTGTGTGTCAATAAACTCAATGAAAATTGAGAATTCAACTGTATATTGCATATTATTGTGACAGATGACGTCATCCGAATATTAAATTTTTTAACATTTAATTTTAAAAAAATACAAAAATAATAATAAAATTAATGGTTATGATCATAAATTAAAATTACCATATCCAAACGGACAATATGGAATGTGAATTTCTTCCTTATTTTTCGTTTACATCGTTTCCTATCGCATTCTCTTTCTTCATACATTCGTAAATGTTGACAAATCACTGGATTAATGCATGTTTTCATTCTACGTTGAATACAATCGATACAACGACTCCAATGGCTCCATTCCGTATATAATATGTTATTATTATAATCTAGTAAGAATAACTATAAAAGTTATAATAATTGAGACTATTTTTCGTGTTGAAAATTTATTAATTTTCGTTTCGATTATTATTTACCTAAATGTTTAACAGTACGATTTCGGTGTGATGTTTCAGTAGATCCATGAATACTTTTAATAATTGAATTGGTTGTTTGTTGAAAAGATGGTGATTTATTGTAGTAGTTAGAATGGTGGTGGTGTCTTTCCTTTAAAAATGTAAATAAATAACTAATTTAATTTGCAATTTATTCAAAACCAGTTAAGATACCTAGACTAAATGTTTTGTTTTTGTTTAAAGAATCCTTGGTATTTTATGTTGGACTCAAAAAGTTAATCGTACTTTATGTACATATAGAAAATGTAACTTTGACCTTATCATAATTCTGTGAAATTTGATAAATCTAATTCCAAAAGAAGAAATATATAACTATACTAGGTATCTTGTTTGCAATTTAAATTACCCACCCACAATACTTATTGTAGTATTAAATTACATATCTAGATTTTATTGCTTCATTCAGTAGGCACTTTAATTATATATATATATATATATATTTAAATCTGCCTAGGCACAACCTTTTAATTGTATATTGAAATAAGGGCCAAGGGAACGGAAGTATTTGATTTCTATTCGATAAATTGCAATTATGTATTTATTTGTTATGTGATTGGTGCTCATCGGCTATGGTGTGTATTGTTACTTGCATAACTTTCTAAATAATCCCTTGTACACGATTCTTATTAGATTGTCTATCATGCATTTATCGGATGTATAATAAAATGACCTTTTTCGGACAATACAATAGCCATTTTTTCCATTATAAACATGTGTACTTATTTAGTATACGTTTGATATTCTAATCTAGATACCTATGCATTTCTGACTCAAACCACACGTGATATAATGTATTCGCTTCGTTCCAGAACACTCAACTATGGAGGCGAAACGACTGTATAAAAGTCAAAATATTTCCGGGGTTTGAAAACGCCGCCCTTAATATGTTCCCACCGGTGGCAACCAAAAAATAATTAGTTTTGCGACAGTTACCATTGGCGGGGCGTATACTTTTTGTTTCTAATTTTATTTTTATTATCTCGTAACATTTAAAATGCAGAAAGTTGTTTTGTTGGGGGGGGGGAGGGTTGCAAGACCGCGGGGCTCCCATCGAACAATAATTTAAAAATCGGTTTTCTACGCCGATAATACACAAATCTATCGATTTGTTGTATTGAATTAATCCGGGCGATAACAAACAATCATAGTTTTAAGTTTTTGCTATCAAAATTCACTGATTTCCCTTAAAATTTAGAAAATCACATTTCCTAATATTAAATTGTGTGTACTACTAACTAGTCTACTCCAGCGCCACCTATTGGGGGTGTCCACTTTTTTTTCTCGATGCCCCTCCTCCATTAACTCAACCTTTAATTAACCCCTTTTAATAATAACTTTGAAGATGTTTAATTAAGGAACTGTCGTAAACATATTCCCCAATTCGAACATCGTTCATTTATTTACGATCATTTTATTGAAATAACTTAATTAGCGCAGCGCAAATAGTAGTCGTAGTAAAATTACATGTATGTATGTCTGGTGGCCTATATAATTAATGTAATTTTTATGTATTTAATGGAAAATTAATAGGTCCGTCAGAATAAAATTGATTTCAATAAAGAGCGTTCTTCTACGGTCGTATATTTTTCGATTTTATGTTTGTTTTGAAAATCATAAATAATTATTTAATTTGAATGATCACATTGGACATTATGTACACTACATACGTAATGTAAAATACTATTTGCTGAATATGTAAACTATTTTTGGGTCTAGTTGGCTATGATGCTTTTAGTTCAAGTCAACGCATAATGCCTTGAACTTGAATGAACTCACCACTCTCATTTAACTATAACTACATGTATAACTATAGTTGCAATGCATTAAGCGGCAATGAAATGGCAATTGTAATTTACTATAGAATTAAAAACGTTAATGATTGATTGAAAAAAAAAAAAAAATTTCCGTTATGGTAATGAAATTATCTAAAAGAAAATTATAATGATAATATTGAACTGGGGTTATAGAAAAGAAACCAAAGACTAGATAGAAAGAAGGATGCAATGTTGTGTAATTTAAGATTTATTTCATTTTAATTCGGTTTTATATGTATACAAAAGAAAGACTGATGATGTCTAGACGTCTTTTTAAAATCAACGTTCTTCGGAGTTTTTTTTTTTTTTTTTTTCATTGTACATATTTCGTACGGTCATTAACGCGTAATTATTTTTTCTTTAAATGTATCGGTACGTGTATTGATGTTGTTCATGAAAATTAAATTTATTGACGCCGAAAAAAAAGTATTTTAACGAGTTTGGCGAACTTACGTATAGATAAGTTTACTACGGTAATAAATCTGCTGCAGCTGCATTATTTACGAAAATGGAAGTGCGAATACCGTAAATTGTTCATTCTTTGTACTGCCGACTGTGGGATAGAGTATCGGCTTTTAAAAATTTAATATTCAAATTACAAAAAGGAACATTAATAATTTACTCGCTTGCAGACGGCTCGTGCCGTACTTTTTGTTTAAATTTATCTGAATCAGACAATTTTCTAAATAATCCATCGATTAATTAAATAATTCCAAATAATCTTACCTTGCAGTTGCACATTCTACAGCAAAAAATTATTAAAAAAACCATGAAAAAGTGGTGGCGCATAATTTTCGCTCACGTCGACTATAAACACGTATAATAATAATTAAACGAAAATCTAATTAATTCTAAATCGAAATTAAAAAATAATACTGCTATGTACCAATATGCAATCACAATCAACACTCGCTTTTAATCCAATCGATTCTAAATTAATGATTATTATCATATTTATTCCGTTTTCGTTATCTATCAATCTATAATTAATAGATACTTGGTGATAATCAAGAGTGTTGCGGGCTGAATTTTAATGAAAATTAGATAACGGAAGAACAACTCCGAAAAAATAAAAATTTTCAAACCGAGATGGCCACGCTCGACAAGCCAAATGTGATCTGCCGGACGGGCCGCCACAAACTTTGCGGCGATGTGAACCAAACATCGAATAATAAAAAAAAAAAAAAAAAAAACCAAAACAAAACCTGATCTTTGATACATACGTAAATATAATGATGTGATGCGCTTCTGGATGTTTATTTTTTTTTTGTTTATCTTTTATAACATTCAACATAAAAAATAATTAGATTTTAATGCATAGCTGTTTATTGTCAAGTAGGCTGGTGTTTAGAAATTACGTGCCCATATGGATCTATAATTTTTTTTGCTAATAAATATTAAAATTCGCGCAAAAAAAAAACCTCATCTCGACAAATTGGTGAAGGAGATTTTCACTATTTCAAGACAAAACTAGCATAAGCCAACAAATATTGAAATTAACCGTATCAAAATCATAAATACCGTATCTAATAAAACTATATATGTATTTAATATAATTAATCTGTTATTTAGAAGGCGGATAAAACCGATTTTATGCCACATGGAAATTATTCAATAAAATTTAATACTTAATTGACTAATAGAATAAAATAGATTATTATAATAACCTTGCCTGGCACTGCAGGGAGCAAAAAAAAAACGGCGCAATATTATTTGAATTCCGCAAGTTGATGGTGATCTGGCCTCTCGAAAAAATGATCAACAAGAAAATCCACGTTCTGTTGTCGATTTTCTTAATTTTCCTAATAGAAAAAAATCACAGCGATGTAACAGTGTGTGAAATTAACGCATGTCAAGCGTTAGAAGAAAGTTTAATTCATCTAACCGAAGTGATTGATAAAATTGAGGAAAACGATCAATCGACCAGTTATTATAAAAATTTAGAGAGAAGAGTGAGATCTTTAGAACAACCGAGTAAATATTTCTATAAATTTATTATGAATGAATGAATAAATTAATTAAAGCATGATTTAGCATGGGATGTTGTTAAAGAAGAAAATAAATGGCTGGAATGTTCGAAAGGACCATGTAAATGTCTACCAGAAACGAAATCGTTAAATTGCTGGCAGCACAATTTATCTCAATTACCGTTAGATCAAATTTTACCATACGATGTTCGAGCAATGTAAGAAGAATCTAATTAAAAAATTAAAAATCACTTTTAGTCAACAATTTTCTAATATTTCAGTGATTTAGGTATAAATGCACTTTCAACATTACATAAAAACTCTTTTAAAGGATTAACATATCTTAATGAATTGGATTTGTTTGATAATGCCATTGACTACTTACCATCGGATATTTTCAAGGAATTAATTAGCCTTGTCTATTTGTAATTAATTGCATATAATTAAAATTCATCCTTTTAGTAGACGTCACATAACTGACTAAGCCGAATTATTTCAGGAGATTGCATAAGAATAAATTAGAAGAACTGTCAACTGATTTGCTTATTGATCTGCCAAAACTACGTACATTCGATGTATCCGCTAATAATTTACAAGCATTGCCTGCCGGCATATTTAAATCAAATAAAAATTTGATTTTATTGCATTTGTCTAGGAATCAATTGACTACGATTCCGGAAACTCTATTTGCCGAAATGGAATATTTAGAAGATATCGATTTAAGTAATAATTTCTTAGTGTCTTTGCCAAAGTTTTTATTTTCCGATTTAGTTGCATTGAGACGATTACATATTGCCGAAAATAATATCACATTATTGCCTACAGGTAAACGTGCTGCGCCAAGTCGGGCACAGTGTATTTTTTTTTTTTTTTAGGAATATTTGACAAACTACAAAATCTAGAATTACTAAATTTAAGGAAAAATCAAATTGTTTATCTAGCCGAACATCTTTTTGACAAATTGGAAAATTTAAAAATCCTACAATTGAATGGAAATCAGATAACTCAAGTATGTATTTTTCGCTATTTTTTTTGCTAATTATTTTCAGACAAAATTCTATTTGAATTGTTAGATAACCTCTAATGATTTTATTGGTCTTGTAAATCTCGAAGAACTTCATCTTGGACAAAACATGATTAGCGAACTGCCGGAAAATGCCTTTCTTCGCAATAAGAATTTGGAAAAATTATATTTATTTTCGAACAATTTGGAAGAATTGAAAGAGAAAACATTTAATGGACTGATCAGTTTGACATTTCTCTTAATCAACAATAATATCATAAAAGAGATTAGTGCGCGGATTTTCAGTTATACGCCAAGTTTGCAAAAACTGTTAGTACATATCATTGATAGTTTATTCATTAATTAGTACGAATTAAATGATTGTCGTCATGATATTTATTAGATCCAATATTTGGCCTAACTTCTGAAACACCCTGTACATTAAATCCATCCGACACTAATCTAAAAAATTGGACGTGTGCTTCTTTTTTTTTTTTTTTTTCAGGCAACTAGATAGCAATAAATTCCAATTTTTACCATCGAAAATATTCAAACCACTCACACAACTAGTTTCGGTGAAATTAACCAAGAATCCATGGCATTGCGACTGTAATATTTTGTATTTATCGTTGTAAGTGTTTACATATAACAATTTGTTATCTGTGACCGCGCACACAGTTTGTCTATTCGTACACTAGAGTGCGCAGCAACTTATTAGAAAATCCATGCATCTATTGGCAACATTGCAAGCGAATAGATGCATGTATTTGCGGTTGCCTACAGCTATTGCTCTGCTCGTTTAATTTGATTTCTAATACCATTTCAGATGGATTGAATCAAATACAAATAAAATATGGGACATGGATCCGACATGTCGTGGACCGGGAATGTTCGGTGGATCATTATTAAAAGATATGACATTCGATAAGTTATGCGAAGGACAATGGGCCAGTATGCTGAATCTGGCACCGAGAGTAGCGATCAGGCAAGGGGAACTGGATCAAAATAAAACAATATGAAAAATGATTTTTCTGTAATTAATTAATAAAAATGTTTTATATTGTGTATCTATTTATTTTACTTTGAACTATTTATAAAATATTTTAAAGATTATTAATATTCCTGATAAGAAATCGATAAGAAACCAAAAAAATTACCATTTGATTTTCTAAAGAAAATTGACAATTCCATATCAAATTCATTTCACAGCTCCTTCATAGGTGAAGCTCCGCCCACCTGGTACAACATCCTGTATGTTGATACCTACCTACGGCGTATAACAGTTAATAAAAGGGCGGGGCTTCACTACAGCTTTCAAATGCATCGAGTATAGTCTCGAAACTGAACTTTACACACAGATTGGTGGTGACAAAATATAAAAATCGACTAATTCTTAATGATTTATCAATAAAAAATATGGATTACTTATGATAAGAAATAAACAGGATAAAATTATTATTATTGCGATTAGATACTATTGTAGTACGATTTATTATTATTATTAGTAGTAGCTTTTTGTATTGTTAAAAATAAAACCATAAAAAAATCTGTGTTCACTATGCAAAAAATCAATCGGACACACAAAACAAAAGAATTTCACTGGATTTTTATTATTTTCGGAATACTTGTCGGTGAGGCATTTGGCGGCGATGGTGAGTTTAAAATAATCAGTACATATTTTCATGAAATTTATCGATACACTTTTCGACTAGAACAATTGTTCGAAGATACCGAAACTGATGCATGTGATTTGGATTCAATCTCTCAATACACCATTAACGATACGGATATCAATTACGAAATTTACCGTGGAACTTACAATGGCGATACCGGTAAGTTTTGTAAGATCGAACTATCGATTTAAACAAAATTTTCATTTATCCTACAGTGACCTTTACAATTGCACCCAATGGTTATATTGATAATGACATTGCTATAAAATATTTCACTGTTACAAGTGCCAATGGATATCTTTCTCTAATCACAAGCGAATCATTTGAAAATGTTAATGCCGATGCCAACTACACTGCAGGTGACAATTTGTATATCTACTTGTCTATGACACTTGTTTGTCCAAACAATCCAGATACAGGCATAGTAATAATGGCAATTATTATTTTATATCAAATTATTTGAAATAAACACAATTTCTTCTACTAGACTTTCGCATTAACAATCGTAAATACGAATCAAAATGCACCGGAATTTGAAAAGGTCAATTACAACTATAAAGTACCAGTGCCAATAATGCCAAAAGTCGATTTTTCTACTTATGGTGACGTTATATCGGCTAGTGATATTGATTTCTCAACAACTGCAATTGAATTTAGTATTGATCCAGATGATTTTGATATTAAATCGATGAATTTTAGTGTTTCGAAAACATTTACGGCCAGTTTCACTGCGAAACGTGTGATTACATTTACAGAACCACAAGTTTATATATTAACAGCAACCGTAAGATTATTTAAGATAATTAACTTATTAATTAAAAAAAAACTGATCTTTTTCTTATTTACTTTTCAAGGATAGTGGTTCGCCATCAAAAACCACCAGTGTAAACATAATATTAGAAACTGATAGCAATACAGCTTTAGATACTCCAACATTTTCTACATCTATTTATACATTTAATTATACAAAGAATGCTGATGATAAAGGTGAATTAACACCAACAGGTTCACAGTCAGATATTCAAGTGTTAAGCAATAAACAAAACAATGCTCAGTACTCATTGGATGGTGGTTAGTTAAATAGTATAGTGTACATTCAATATTTGATTTTTAAGTGCAGCGATAAAAAACAAGCGCACAATGTTAATTGATTTCGAAACTGAATGGAATTTTATTTCAGAAAATGCAGAATATTTTGAATTATCTTTTGACAACAACACGAAAATCTTTACAATTGCAATGAATCCACAGAATGAAACGGTACCAATGAACTCACCTAGTCCATTGTCATTGATACTAACATACGAAACGGATTTTAGTATTAGTGCAATTCTACTGATAACGATAGTAAAAACAATTCCGAAATTCCCACAAGATTATACTAGCGGAACATTTGATGCACGAACTAATCAAATTTCATGGATAACATCGGCATTATCGTGTGAAAATGCCGATAAAATAACACTATCTGGTGGTATGAACTATGAATGACATATTATGGCAGTGTTGTTCCAACAGTGCATCGAAAACCGTAACGGAACCGTATAGTTGATCAGTTGATCAACTGGAATATCATACGGTTTTTTAGTGCAATTGGAACAAATTTACTATCAATTTTTTTTTTTTTAATAATAATTTAATTTGATTATAGATAAAAGTGATCATTTCGCTATCGATCAAGTCACCTATGAAATAACAATTAAAGAAAATCTAACTGAAACCGATTTCGATGAAAATCGTAATATTTTTCTAATTGTAATTGCTGAATCGGAAAGTGGCACTGCTGACAGTATAATTGTCATTTCTCTATTAGCTAGTGTTTCGAATGGACCGACATTTATGCAAAACTATTACACTGGCTACTATCAACTCAATTCGAATGATACTGCCGATGACATAATAATAACTGATACCATTGAATTGTATGGAAATGATACTGATTTAATGAATATAATGGTAGCTGTGGAAGGCGGTAAAAGTTTCACAAAAATCAAATAGATTAATATCAATGTTAATAACACAATCTTTAGATTATGGACAATATTTTGTTTTGAATTCTATTGACAATGATGATGGTAGTAAATGGACGATGGAACTTCAGCAGCCATTAAATTATACAATTCTAACAATGTATATCGATTTGAAACTGATACTAACGATTTATAGTGTAGAAAACAATGTCACTTACGATGAAGGATTGTTAATATTAAAACTACCAGCAATTGATTTCACTGAATCAGTCTATTATGGTGATTATTCAGTGGACTCAGATGGCACGCCAATATTAGATATGGAACATGTTGAAATGCAAAATGTTGATGTGCATTGTATTGATATGGAACTATCAGGAGGTATCCGTTCATTTTTTATACAATTATCCCGAAAATTCATCCTAACAAATTTCATTTACTTTTCAAGTTTCGATTTATGTACCGTAAAGCGCAAAAGGATGCGGTCCTACGTCATAACTTTTGTGCAATGTTGTCAACATTCTTTTTGGAATTGTATATTGATATTTTAATCGATTTTATTTAGAATTTTTCAATTACGATAATTGTTTTAAATAATAAATAACAATTTGTTGAAGATTTATTCAGAAAATGATTAATATCGTAAATAGAGACGAAGATAAACAAATATTTACTTTAATTCTTTTTTAATTCGATGTGTTTAACGTATTCAACTGACAAGACTGCAGAGTTTTTGTCTCGCTTTTTATGTGTATACAACAGAGACAACTAGACTTTCAATTTGAAACGCTACTAGAATCGCTTTTAATTGAAAAATCAAATCAAATCTGTCAAGAAAATAGGAAAAATAAAGAAATTAAACAGTTCCACGAAATGATGTAAGTAAAATTGATTCATATTAAACAAATCCGGAACGAGCAAGAAAAAATATTCACTCTGCTTGGGCGCTGCATTTCGATGCAGCAATTGGAACTGATCAAATTTTTCATTGATTAAAATATAAACAAATTTCTGTTGGTAGAACTATGTGTTTTTCACTACTAACCATGACGTAAATCCCGTATCTTTTTTGCGTTTGACTGTACATGTATAGTATAACCACATTAATAATCTTGTTCTAGATTACACTAGTTATTTTCGAATAGTACACTACATAGATT
Source organism: Platypus cylindrus (assembly GCA_949748235.1). Lineage (NCBI taxonomy): Eukaryota > Metazoa > Arthropoda > Insecta > Coleoptera > Curculionidae > Platypus > Platypus cylindrus. The sequence goes on along the minus strand of OX456489.1, from coordinate 1,377,723 downwards.
ATAAATGGGCAATTGTCGTCGAATCGCCTCTTCCTCAAAATATACTTGCTAATAATGCTAATTTACTGATTCAACTGAATGCATTAAGACAAACTGATAATACATCTTTAGCGGCTTCTACCACTCTAGTTATAAATTTACCCACTAAATATCCAGAAGATTTTATTCAATTTAATCGTCTAACTTATACGGGAACATACAGTAAAATTAGTGGTGGAACTATTGATTTAGAAACGAATATAACCATTTTAAACACGAATGGTTTGATTCTAACCAATGTTTATTTTCAAGGTACGTCAATATGTCATATTTAATGTGTCATATTAACTGGAATTTAATTTATTCATAGATGACATCGACTATTTTCAACTTATTGAAATCGATAGATTTTCTTATACTGTGACAGTTTACAAAACTTTGCCCAATGATTTGTTACAATCAAATATCAGTAGTATTTTAGTAACAATAATTGCCGAAGGCGATACTGATACGAGTAAGTGGCATATTTGTTGTCCAGCTCAAGTTTTCCGGGTTTCTTTGTTTCCTACATTAATTTTATTTTTTTTTTCCTTCTTCCTCCAGGTGAAAACATCAACGGAACCGCTTCCCTTGTAATCAATTTACCGAAGAATAAGACAGTTAATGTTGAAGATATATCATATAATGCCGTTTATTATGAAACCGCACCCCTAACTATAACAATTCCATTGCTAACCGATACTCCCGATGTAGAAATTGACATTTCATTATCAGATGGTAATATTATTAGCGCCTACTACTACATTATACACAATAGCATAAATTGGCGCAGTCCATATCGCAGGAAAATATATTTTCAATTCGATTTTCTTACTTTTATTAGTTAATCCCGTTTATGGATGCTCCTCATACTTCAATACACAATATGCAAATCGTCAAATAACAATAACAGCTAGTAAATTACCTGAGAAAATTCTGGCAGAAACGACAATGTGCGTTTTGGAAATTATAGTTAAAGATCGATTATCAGACGATGAAACGAAAGCAATTCTAAGTGTAATATTAAAAAGTAAAATTATTTCACCATAAATTAATATGACGGTGGTTTATATAAACTCATTATTATGTTTAGATGGAGATGTTCCTGATGGTCATGATGTTCATGAATATACTGCACTCGATAAAGGATTATTGGCAGGTGTCATAAGTTTGGGATCACTTCTAGTAATTGTATTGGTACTTGCTGGTGTATTTTGGTATTTTAAATTAAGGTAATAGCTGACAAACAGCAATTTATTGGTGGTTCTATTTACTTGTGCTGCCCTCTATACAAATATAATATAGATTTTGGTTATGTTAGATAGTATTAATAAGCATTTTACTTAGTTTTTTTTGGATTTTCTATCCCGTTTTTAATTAATAAAAAAGAAATAAAATTTCTTTTTATTAAAAATAAAAATCTAAATTTTTGCTTCTTCTAATTTCTATTATTTTAGAAAACGCAATTTTACTTCACCAGACAATTTAAATTCAACACCAACAACTACTAGTACCAATAGATTTACAAAAAACGAACCAAAAATATATTCGACTCCAATGTAAGTGAAACATTTATTTATCTATAATAAGAAATGGTAAATTTTTATTTTATATGTATAGAGTAACAGCGGCAACTAGAAGAGCGACTGGAATCAATCTGATAACACCAGCAACAATAAAACGAGACGATGATTGTTCTAAACAAGATAAAAATGTGTTATTTAATGATACAATTGAAGAAATTGATCCAGTTGATGACTATGAATATCCGAAAGTAGTAAATAAGTAAGATTTGAATTAAATTGTATATTGGATTTAAATTTTATTGTTCAATAATCATCATCTAGTTTGTGTTGCTTTCAAATGCAAAAAAAAAACAAACTAGGGACGCCTCTGTAAAAAGACAAAAAATTTCTGCAAAATTATCGATTTTTTTTCTATATACAATGTTCACTATTAATTAGTATTTTGTAGATTATTTCAATATTTTTATTAAATGAAACGTTAACTAAGGCAAAAACAATTCTATTTTTGAATTCTGTCAATCGTACATAAACGCCTGTTCTCTCTTCTCACTCATTTACATTTGAATAAACAGAGAAAGATATATCCTATGGAGATCTAGTATAATAAGGAGTAGATTCAACCTACAACAAAAGTCAAAAAAATATTTGTGGGTCAGAAATTTTTTTGTCCACCAGAGAGGGATTCGGGTGTATGTTGCGATAATTTTGCAGGTCCGTGATTGTCAGTGATCAGTGACGGGCGGGCTTTTTGTTATTGTTGCGTTTTCAAATTATTTTCAATTTTAATACATTAATTTTGATATTTAAAATAATCAGTAGTATTCCAAACCAAACCAAACCACATAAACTATTAAATAATTGTTAATAACAATTTCAAAATAAATTTTACATAATAAATTTTAACAAATATTTTTGTGATATATTTTACCCCGATCTTATAGCAGCACGTCACGGATCATAAAATTAAAAAAATAGGGAAAAACACAAAATTATGCCCATTTTTTAAATAAAAATTGCTGTATTTTATTAAATATTCATTTTTACAATCATAATTTTAATCTGCTGCTATAAAATCTATATGATTTTTCCTTAAAAATAAGAAAATTTGATTTTCTCATAAGAGTTTTTTGTTTTTCTAGTGTTCACTCCTTATAGCCCGTCCATATTATTTACACTACCAGAATACATGTATATTATATGCGCCACCCCACTTCTCTCTATTTCGAATTGTTACTTAACCGACTGGCCGCTAGTGACTTTGTGCGCCACCAGTATTTTTAAATCGAACTCGTATCAGTTCTAAAACGTTTATAATTTTAATTTTTAATCCATAGTCTACTAAGTTATTTACACAACCCAAGTAGATATATTATATGCGTCCCCACTTCTGGATTTTGATGGTTATTTAACCGACTGGCCGCTGGTGATTTCGAGCGCCACCGGTATTTTTCGTTGATTCTTGTCTCGTCGTTTTTGTTTCGTTTGTTGAACACAATTAATCGCAGATTCCCAATGACCGGATTGACCTTGATCTGTGTAAAATTCTTATTGTAAGAAAAAAAAAATGTATTTTATAAATCTTTTTTAACAAAAAAACTTGTATTTTTTAATTTTCCATCGTTCCTATAAATCGTTTACTTTTTGGTTTTTACTACAAAAACCATTAAACTATTAAATAATTGTTAATAACAATTTCAAAATAAACTTTACATAATAAATTTTAACAATTATAATTTTTTAATAGTTTTAATCTGCTGCAATAAAATCTATGATTTTTCCTTAAAAATAAGAGAAAATTTGATTTTCTCGTTTTTAGCCCGTTTTTTGTTTTTCTAGTGTTCACTTCTACTTGTAGCCCTCCATCCATAATATATTCGTATACTCAATTTGTCTATTAGCGCCATAATGCGTACGGTGTTCGCCGCAAGAATTATTAGACTCATTTCATGGCAACTTTGATTAAAATATGAATAGTTGGAAACTTTATGCTTAAACAATATTTAAATGAAAAATAAATCTTAAAGCGCCGATTGCCTTACAAATTAAATTAAATATTTCATATCCGATTTTAGTTATAAAAATGTATCTGAACGACGCCCAACGACATTCTTCCCTGCCAAAAAACCACTGACAGATAATCTTTCACCAGAAGACGAAAAAAAAGAAGACTAAACAGATTCTCCCATTAACATTTTTGGTAATTAATAAAATGGATGATTGAAAGTGACGAAAAAATATGGACCGTGACATCATAATTCGATTATTATTTTTTATTTAAGGAAATAATCATTTATGAAATCATTGTACCTATAATCTACTCGATAAATTACATCGATATTTTTAATAATTATATTTATTTATTTGCTTGGTATAATTTTAAAATAAATGTTTTCCCAAAAAGCATCGCTTGTTTTTATATTTACGTTACGCATACCGTTTTTTTCATGTTAATTTTAATTAAAATAAATTATTACGACATCACACGATTTTTTCTCAATTAATCTGACACGATTATTATTAAGATAAACGTATTACAGATAAGATAAAAATTACATTCGCTATTCACTGTGCTACTATTAATTAATTATTAAAAAAGAAAAAGAAACAAGTGAAAAGCATCGTATTTTTACGTATAGATAATTTTTATTTGTAGTCAATTCGTTTAAATTATTCAATTGACTTACCACTCTATAATCAAAATCCATTAGAAAGACAGAGACAGAGAGTGTGTGAGTGGTATTACATACATAGCAGAAATATCTATTATTATTATTTAATTTTTTGGTTGCGCTTTTTAACGTTTTAAAACCAGCCACCAGCGAGCACGAGCTCGCACGATCCATTTGATGGACAGATCAGATTTTTCTCTGTCTATGTGTTTAGTTAAGTGGAGTGAAGTTACTGCAGAGATTAAATATGGAGCGATTGAGTAATTTTTTCAATCTGAATACGAATAGAAATTGTCGTAATAGTTTGGATAGTGACGGTGAACCACAAATTGGATTCAATATCGGTTTAGATGAATCGTTAAAACAAATTATTGTAAAAGTCATTGGTGCCAGGCAACTACCTGTAGAATATGGATCTGTAAAAGCCAAAGGATATATTGTTAAGGTAAAAAAAGAAAAAACCATTGCCGTTTAAATTTATTAAAACATACAGTCAAACTTCGATAAATTGAATAAAATTTTTGGCGCTACAGTCTCAATAAGTCGAATTTTTATTAATATTTTTTACTTACAGACACAAAAATTTGTAAGATGTCGTGTGTAATATTACAATAAAAATCATATTACGATGTGTAAATTTATAATATTGAGTGGGAAAATTTGTTGAGGAAGTTTAATAGTACACACACATAGAGAGACATATCTGTGGTGTGGTAGTACAGTGTACTCGTTTTATTATACTATATGTGAAGATATTTTAGGTGAAAACGTGTGTTGTGTTGTGGATAAATTGTTATTATTAATAGATTTATTTTTATTGGAATTATTATGTCATTAAAACGAACATTGAAAACTTTATCTATTGATGAAAATTATTTGCATCTGTTTCATCTTTAAAAGTAGAACTGAATGTGATTTGCGAAGTGGAAGACGATTGTGATGATCCGCCATCTATGATAAAATTGTGGAACACTCGTTAGAGACGTTTTGCGTATATATTTAAAATCTAAAGAGTCGACCACGGGGACAATTTGTATAAGAATTTAAATAATATTCAAAAGAATTTTACGGAAAACAAAATAACAAAAATCTCTTCGATAAACGAATATTACAGATTTTTTTTTAATTTAAAATAAATCTGCATATTTTGATTTCTATTGTGAAAAAATGTTTAATGTTTTATGTATTGCATATTGATTTAAATAAAAAACTACTAAAATTAACATATTCTTGTGTCCTTTCCCCCGATAACTCGAAATCTCGATAAGTGGAATTTTTTTTTGTGGCAATTGGTGTTTCGTCTAACCGAAGTTCGACTGTATGTAATTCTGCAGGATTTTAATCTATTTGTTAGTCGACATTCATGTTTTTATTTTATGATCTCAATTTTAATTTATGTAAATTTTGAATTCGAAACGATGCACCAGATACTATTGTGCATTTTAAACATTATTATTCATCCGGTATTATTATTATTATGGCATTATTTGCCACTTACAAATTCATCAAGAATGTATACACACTAATCAAATCGACGCTTCGCTTAAGTAAACAATTTGTAATCTAATTATTTAGACAATAAAAACTCCTACTTTTTTAAACAAATTCGGACCATTTACACGTGTTTACGTACGAATAAAGTTGGTCGCCGCCTACTTCGAGACAGGAGCGAAATCAAATTTTGTTGGGCAAATTTAATGCCTGAGGCATTAAATTTATATTGTCTAAACACCGCATTAGATAAAATGAAACGCAGTAAACATTCGTTGATTATAAACATAATGAAAGATGATAATTAAAAGTCAACAAACAGTTGTTGTAAATAAACTACAAATTTTCGCACCAAAATCTGTCTCAACACCGGTTTTTTTCTTTTTTTCAGGTCACAAGTTTTCCATTTAAAGAAAAATTCGAAACAAAACTAGCAAAAGGAAATTGGCCAACTTTTCACGAACAATTTATTTTCACTATAAATGCCAAATATAATAATAATAATAATGTCGATGATATAATGAAAGGGATTTTTGTATGTTTTACGGTTTATGCCGTTCTCGATGACATGGAAGAGGAATTAAATACAAATAAAACGAGTGGTACCACATTGAAACGATTATTATCATTTGATAGTGGTTCTGTTGATTTTATTAGAAAAACAAACACCAATAAAAGTATTAATAGAAAAAGTTACAGGTGAGCGTATTTACTATACAGGGTGTACACTTACTAGTGTCTTGTATGATTAACTTTCGTATTACTAAAGTTAGAGAAATGGTTTATTTAGTAAAATTGAAGAGAATTTCATACGAAATTATTAGCCACTTTCACATTTGAGATACGTCTTATAATTATCGAGATATATTGAAATGTCATTTACTTCAATATTAAATATGTCGGAAACTGTAATGCGTAGAAGAAAAATTTAACAGCGCATAATCGATAGATAGTTTTTTTTTTTTTATAGAATTTCATGAAATCGACACTTTTCATAGCCTACTAAATTTTTAAGATTTTGATTTTTTTGAATGGAAATCGTAGAAGGCTATGGGAGTATTAAAAAGCCTATATTTTTTCTTTTACATGTATTATTATTAAATGTAATAATTTAAGTCAGTTGACCTTGGAACTTATCAACTAATAATGACATTTCAAATATGAAAATGACAGAAAATCTCCAATAAAATTGTATCCAATTCCTACCTATGCAAAATACTTATACTATAAAAAAAAAATGCATCACCCTGTATGAAATTTTACAATAAAATTTTGCAGGGATTCATTTAAAAATCGTCGAACAATTGGTGCGACAACATACAATTTAGAACGGAAAAATTTCACACAAATCACCGCCATTAATTCGATCAGTACACCAGATATATGGAGGAATATTAAAGAAATAACTAGTGGAATTCAAACTGTTTCAGTAATAACAAACGATAATTATTTTTATCTCATAATAATAAAAAAATGCCATTGAATTATGAACATACGTTTTAGTATACACCCTGTATAAATTCATAATGTTTCAATTTTAGCGTGAAGGTAAAAAAGGTTGTGTCGAACTGACAATGCAATATGCTGTCAGTGAAGATGGTACCAATGATGCTGTAGAGGTTACAATAACAAAATTCCGATGTAATATTCAAACAATGCAGGAGCATGAAAAAATTGGTGGTAAATGAACTTTTTTTTTTTTTTTTTTTGGCAAATTTAATTAATAAAATATGTTCTTATTTCTAAATGCCTATAGGCCAACTATATATCAAAATATCGGCATTCGAAAGTAACGATATAATTCAGAAAAAGAAAAGTGATCGATTCGATCCAACAATCAGTTTAAAATTGGAAGCGAACACGGCAACGCTAAGGGCAACAGTGAACAAATTCATGTTGAACGAAGTGAAAATTTTAATACGACTACTAGCGAAAAATATTCTAGGAAAAAAAACAGTACTCGGCCAAATTGAAATTGATCGTGCCGATCAATTTTGGAAGGAAATCGTTTCTAATCCCGGTATTGCTATCACGAAAATGGTTAATTTTAAGTAGATATGTGTACAGAAAAAGAAATATGTATTATAAGATGTGTAATTGACTGTATATACAAAAGATCTTTTATTATAATATGACGTATATTCATTAAATTAAATGACTATTTATTGTATGGTATAAAAGAGGATGAGTATAGTATTTTTGTCGAACGGAAATATGAGAGAGAAAAATAAATTAAAGGCACTAATTGTATTAGAATTACTAATAAATTGGTTTGGTTTATACGTGTATTACAGTACAGAAAAAGGAGAATTAAAAATAGGAGGGGCAATGCGAATCAAAAAACATCCAATAGGTAGCGCTGGAGTGGACATAATTTAACATTGCCGTTATGGGGAATTTTTGGTCTCAAAATATTTTAAGGGAAATCAGTGGATTTTGATACCAAAAACTTTAAACTACGATTGTGTGTTATCGAATTAAAGTTAACTAAAAACACGGTTATGCGACTACCTATTTCTTAATTCGTAATCAGAAATTGAAAGAATTTCGACATTGACGAGACAAGAATTGAAAAATTGATCAATTCTACTACTAAAAAAAAACGGGTTAAAATTAAGTAATAGATAATTAAAAAATTATCAATAAACGATTCAAATATGCACAAAAATAGCGTCAGAATAGTTTGGTTCCATCTATCATCATCTGATCGAAAATATTCTGTGGTTAAAGCGCAAGCGCGCCATCTTAATTCGTATTTCGGAAAAGTTAAAAGTTTTTGGGAACTGTAAAATTACGTTTATGTATTTAGAAAATCCAGATGAAATATCCAAATTTACTTACTAATATTCGTATTCGGATGGCCTGAACTGACTGCGCACTCGGTGCGCACTGAGATTCGAAATACCACGATGCTAAACAATTTTTAAATAAAAGTAAATTAATTGAAAAATTACTTAAAAAACCGTCTCAGCAACTGAGAATATATCGAAAATTAAGGAGTTCAGTGTGCACCGAGTGCAGGCCATCCGAATACACTATAAAATTAAGATTATGCTATGCATTTATATTTAAAAAGTTGGATTTCTACTCTTAATTCGAACTCCAGATAATTTTGACTTTCTAGATCTGGACGTACAAGAAAAAAACTCAAAACTTCCATCACCCATTTCCATAGTGTCTTATTTTTTTTTAAATAAATAAACCTGAACCTGACATTAAATCTCAATATATGTATGTTTCAACATCGATTTGTGTACGTTATTAATTGTCACATTTCTTGAAAATGATGTCCTTATAACGGTAACAATACCGTATTCGTTATTATCTAGTAAGTAATTAGTGAACAATGTGTACTTTTTTACTACAGAAAATATAAATTTATTTCGAAAATATGGTGTTGAAAATCGTCATCAGATGGCCATGACCATGGCCAAATAAGTAAGTTATTCCACATTCAATTCTTATCTTATCCTAGAGCAAACTTCGTTTTTAATCTCTCTACCACATATCACTCTTATTCAATAAATAAATGTCACTCGAAAGAAAACCTTTCTATGCACTACTAATAGCAGAAGTATGAGTAATACTCTACCACCGAAACAAACAATGCGCACACTCGTCCTATACACATTACACTGCATGCCATTTTCCTCTATTATAGATTTTCCAGGATGTCGAAACTTCTTCCACACAGACCGCCCAATTCGATTCTAATATGGTAGTTTCAAAACGGGCCCGTCACTTCTTACTAATATTATCTTATATCTACTAGTTTAGAATGTTAAAAAATAGAACTATTACAATGTTTTCCTAACTATTAAATTAATTTTATTATTATAATTATTATTTGATTAGTAATATGTACATATGTGAACCGGTGAGTTATACAATTATTATGTTATGTTATTCAGAGTAGTTATTGGCTTGGCACGATTATAATTGTTGGAAAATTGAAAATTTTTAATGTAATTTATTGTACGCGTGGCCATAATTAATTAGCAATTATTTTTTTGAGGGAAAATATGGAAATTTTCTTAGAGACGATTCTCTGACGAAATTCGAACGAATTTTTTTTTTGTTTTTCTGCTCTACTGAATTTTTTTTATTTATCTTACTCATTTTCCAATAAGCTAAGTGTATATACATAGTTAAGCTATGTTTCCGTTTAATATATTATTATAGATATCGATATCTGATATTTACACTTTTATCCTATCGAATCGTATTTTATGACTTCGTTAAAATTTACAGATAACAGCAAAAAAATTTGTTCAGTTTTCATCGATGAAGATTCGAATTTAGCACAACACATTTCCAGGTAAATTACGATTAATAATTCAATTAAAATCGATAAATTCTTTTATTATTATTAAATAGATAGTTATTTTTCGGATAGTTGTTTCTGCACCATTTCGCCAAAATCCCTTATCAATTTTTTATAACCGATTAGATTCGCTTATAATTTTTAAATTTACCCTCATCATTCCGTTAATTGATCAAAAATATACAGCTAATATTACGAAAACTCGTCGCACAACAACAAAACGAAAATCATTATTAGTTCCATTAAACCGCGGACATTCGAAGGTCTAACTGCAATTTTATCATTATCATTATTGTTATATATATATATAGATATACCTATACTTACTTTTCTCCATGTTTTTTATTTTTTCATAAATTTGCCAAATGTAATTTGGCACCATTTCATATCGTATTATGCATATCTACTCACATTTTCATGAATTATTAAAATAAAGAAAAATTCGGTAGAATTTTGTTGTTATTCTATGATTCTTATCTGCATTTTTTGCTTTTTGATAATATTGTATTAGTTTTAAAATATTTAGATTACAATATGTATATTTCACTAATCAGGAAAGTAGAAATTCACTTTTTTCCATTTTGCCCGTATAATCAAGATAGGTAAGTCGACGATATTTGATAGAAAACTGCTGTCAAAATCGCAAACATATTGTTAATTGATAATCCAACTAATTCGAATTTAAACTATACGATACAAGATAAACTAAAAACAATAAATGATAAAATAATAGTATAAGATAAATTGGGGTAAGTGTGCATTTTCTATACAGTTTCAAGAAAAATTGATCTTTAACTTATTCTATCTGCAATTCTTAATGTAACCGATAATTCTGTTCCAGTCATACGTATTTTACCATAATGAAACAAAAAAAAAAAAAAACAAGAACCGCATTAAATCACAAACATTTCTTACTCTTCTAAACCGATATATATGTAAAATATTCTGCGCTTCCAAATCCATTTTTAACATTTTAATCAGCCGATCAATTTCAAGGTAATGGGGTTCCCTTAAAATGCCACGACGATTATCAGCACGTAAAATTGTTCTAACATTCTTTGTAATAGTTGGAATAATGGTATTAGTTGGTACCAAATATAATCTATCCAATTTGGTTAATCGAACGAAAACGTCACTGTCAATGGATGAGAAATTACGAAATCCTAATGATCATGTACAGAAAGCATTTCCAGACAGTTTTGAAATGCACAAAGTATATACAAATATATCGACAACATTCATTGTTGCGTCACGTTGATTGTTGTGTTTTTTAGGAAGCAGAAAATGGCGATTATTTAGATCATATAAAAGCGAAACGAGTAATAGAACCGGAAAAACCATGGTTCCTAAAAGATGGTACCCTATACCCTGAAAAAACTAAAGGTCCACTACGATTATTTCCAGATCAAGCGGACGGCGATCGTATATTCGATCAGTTAATGTATATTCCAGACGACTACGAAGGTATATCACATAAATTCCCATTGAAATTGAATTTCAATTCGAGTCTCTTACAGGCAATGATTCTCCAGAAAAAATGATACTACTCTATAATGGTTTTGGTGGTTGGGGACAGAAAACGGGTACAACAGCATTTCGTGAATGTCCTGTCAATCGTTGTTTCTTGACAGCCGATAGAAATAAAGCATCGAGTGCGGATGCAATTCTATTTAAAGATCGTGTAACATATCCGGGTACATCGTTACGTTCAATGAAACAAGTTTGGATTTTATATCATTTAGAATGTCCATATCATACGCAAACGATTAAAATACCCGATTCAATTAATTGGACATCGACTTATCGAAGAGATAGTGATATTGTTGCACCGTATGAGTATTGGATGTATTATGATCCGCAGGTAATTAGAAATTAATTAATGTAAATATGGAATATTAACGGATATTTGTTGACATTTATTACCAGTCAAAAATGATTATTTCGCAAAGAACTACGATCTACCAAAGAGTCAACATTATTTTACTTACTTGAAAGATAGTTTTACAACACTTTTCAACTTGATTTAATTTGTTTCATATGCAAAAATAACGAAATTATTTTAATTTATCTGAGGCACTACGATTTATTTAACTTTCAATTATGGCAGCCACCTTAGTTTTTTGTTGCTGCCACCTTGTGGCCGCCTCAATATTCTTTCACATAACATAGTTTTAACATATTTGGTTGCATACTTTTGTATATCAATATATGTTTTTCATCATTTTTTTTTATGTAATAGCTAATGACACATATTTCCTTACTTATATAAAAGACAAGGTCAAAAGATAACCAAAAACATTTCTACTTATCACATACTACCAAATCTAATCGGTCCATTTACATTTTAAATACAGGTAAAACAAAAAGTCCAGGAACGAAATTATGCAGCAAATAAAACAAAAAAAGTTGCATGGTTCGTATCGAATTGTGGTGCAAGAAATAATCGATTGCAATACGCCGAGGAATTAAGTAAATACATTGAAGTCGATATTTATGGTTATTGTGGCAATTTGAAATGTCCACGATCAGAGGATACGAAATGTTTTCAATTATTAAAAACGGATTATAAATTTTATTTGGCATTCGAAAATTCCAATTGTCAAGATTATATAACGGAGAAATTTTTTGTTAATGGATTGAATTATGATGTGTTGCCTATTGTGATGGGTGCACGACCGGAGGAATATCAAAAAGTTGCACCAGAAGGTGAGATAATCAATTATTTATCATGATAATCTAATAAGATTAGTCATAAATTTGTTGGATGTCCGCTAGACATTCTTTGCGTTAGTTTTTAACTAGCCGGCTATTTTCTCTGATGAGCCATAGTAGAGCGAAACCGGTCAGTCGCTGGTTAAGAAAACATGTGCAATAATTTCTAATTGTATGTCATTGCTGATAACTGTTTTTTTTTTTATTTGTTCGCTTGTTCAGGTTCTTATATACATGTCGAAGAGTTTTCTGGGCCACAAGACTTGGCAGCCTATTTGCATCGATTAGATAAGGACGATACACTATATAATGCATATTTTCGTTGGAAAGGTACAGGACAACTAATGAATACATATTTTTGGTGTAGAGTGTGTGCCATGCTACATGCACCGCTCGTATCACGCAATTACGAAGATGTGAATGATTGGTGGAGAGGGCCAGGAATTTGTACAGGGAAATCTTGGCGCAATACGGAATTCGTTTAAAGGCAAGAAAAAATATTTAATGTAAAAAAAAAAAAAACTTCATTTCGTTGCTGCCATTTTCAAGCCAAATAGATACCAACTATATTTAATTAAGATTAATTAACGATATGTAGAGCACAATTACATTAATGTCAATTAGGAATTGATTTTTGCGTTTTTCGAGGGCCTACTGTTCTTGTTTTCAATCAATCAATAAGTTCCTAGTTTCATTATGGTCCGAATTACTACGTAAATTGTTATGTAAGAATAAACTTCTACTTAAAAGCTAGCAGAAACACGTGCACAATAACTATTTGTATTTTCCTAACTAAAATACACATTGCCATTAATTTATTATTATATTGGCCTACACTAGAGTCTTTAGATCACACATCATGTTTTCTTTAAGGATTCTAGCCGATCCTATGAGATCGTACCAATCTTATGGGAATATAAAACACCACATGCTTAATTTAATAAACGTTTACCGTCGCACATAACATCGACCGAACACCATCTCTATTGAATTTAACAGACACGGAAAAATTGAAAAAAGATTAGAAAATTATTTCACCAATGTAATAGTTGTTGATCATGTTGTACAAATTTAATTATACATAATTATTACATTATTTTTTTGTAATATAAATTAATTTAGAATTTTTCAGTTTTTGACGCAATTGATTGTTCTCCAATTCACATTCACAAGTAAAAAGTCGCGACATATTTTTAAAATCAAGCCTTTGGGATTGGTCCAATTTATTTTGCACCATCGGTTTAGGCCAATCGCAACAATCGTTTTAAAAACGGCATAAAGTGGCGTTATGCAGCGGTGAATATAACTTTAGGTATAATGTGAATGGCAGTCAATTTATGTCACTTGTCTATGATTTATGTCAATATTTATTTACTTACTGTGATATTATTTTCCTGTATGATAACAATACTTTCGTTGTAAACATTTTGTTTTTTCTTTTAAATTTGGGTTAAAATTGAGTAAATAAACTAAGATCGATCCATCGAAGCTCTGTTTGCATATCGTGCACTAGTGAAAAGTGTGAAAACTAATCTAGCTAAACTGTTCTTAAACAGAATTGGACACAGCGCTTCAGTTCTGTGCGCAAAGAACTCGACTAGTGAAAAATAATAAATCTATCGATTTCTGCGACAGTATTTCATCGAAAAATGTCAGACCGAAAAAAAAAAAACACGTATGTAATAAATGTATACATAAAAATGGAATAAATAAAACACAATTCCGATGTTATTCAAAGTTGTATTTATTAGCAAAAACCTAAACAAAATACAAATACATACACTGTAAAAAATGATTTTCTTTTATTCGTTTTTCTTAAAAGCTTAGTATTTTTTTGAAATGTTTGAATGATATGATTTTGTTATCATTTATGATTGAAGGTAATCGCCTCTATCCAAACGATTAAGATTTTATAATGATATGCAAATAAAAATTCTTCATCACAGAAAAACAATCAAAACAAAAAATCTATATGCACTTGTGATTTTTTTCTTTATGCAATTGCATAGTCTCGCACACACTGACGATATCGAATTGTGGAAGTAGATTGTGCGTTATTTGTACAGTTAAAACAGTCAGTCATCATAACAATATTATGTGTGTTAATAAATTAGATTATATCACTTAAAATTAAATAAAAAAAAAAATGATTTTCATGATTAAATCATACATATGTAATTTGCATAAATAATACTATTCAGTACTTTTTCTCTAAAAAGATTGTATGTAGGCAGTATATTTCAAGTCAACTAATGGTTGCAATTAAAATTTGTATTATCTTTGGTCATCTAATTGAGAAACAAAAAAAAAAAAAAACACTGCACATTAGCATCAGCAGCAAGCAGATGCAAATAAAATTTCTATCTTCAATTTAGGAAGACAACGAAAGCCCAATTATAGTAAAACCGATAAAACTTTGCACTTACTGTCTAAGCAAATGACCTTCTAAGACTAATCGCTTATAACTAAAAACTATCTAGATTCGTTTCTATCTAACGCAATTCAGAAGGTGGTGGTGGCTGATTAACTCGTCCAGGTATATCTTGATTCAATTGCGATGCTGTTACACTTCGCGTTTGTAACGTAGCTGATGCTGGTGTTTCGTCAAGTAGCTGACGTAATCGAAGCAGTTGCGCTTCTAATTGTCGATTATGATCTTCGAGAATTTGCATTCTAGCCTCTAAACGGCCTTTATGCTGTCGTAAAAGTCTTGCCTCGGCAAGAACATCGTGTTGTGGTTGTTGCTGAGGATGATGGGGTGTCGTGGCACCGCGCTAGATTTTATTTTAATAGAAATTAATGTCGAACAGTACCAGCTTTTTTTATAAAGTAAACTTTATAAAATACACGATATAATCTAATTGAGAACTAAGTATATAACTTTTCAAAATTTGCTTTACACAGAATTATTCTGTGCTCACCAAAAATAACCGATCGATTTGTATCTGATTAGCGCTCAATACTACGTCTACTCATTCACTTACCTGCAACTGTTCATACTCAGCTCGTAATGCTTGATTCTCTGTTTCTAGTTCACGAATCATTTCTTGTAGCTCTGCCCTTTGCTCCTCATCTATAACCAACATTAACTGACCGGGACTTGCTGGTGCACCTTCCAATGAATGACAATAATCGGCAATTAATCGATGTTCATCATCATCTGGTGAAGCGGCACGTAATTCAACTTCTGCTAGCCGTGATGCATATATTTCTAATCTAAATTAACGAAAGATGGTGTCATCAGTATATTATCGAGATGCAATTGATTGACATCTATTAATCACCTGGAATGCATATCGTTATGTTGAGGTGATGCAATTGGACTCTCTAATTCATCACCTTCTAGCACTGATCGTACTGGTAAATAACCGACACGTGGATGTTTTATAAAATAACGTTTCCCTTTGAATTTATTCTTTAAAGCTTTAGTAAAGTCTCGCATATCTTCCACCGATGTTGTAACAGCACAATACTCTTGCATTGGATGTGTTAATTTGTGACTTTTCGTTAATTTACCAGAAAAGAAACACGCTTGACACATATCAAAATTGAAACATTTCAGACAACGATAACGAAGACCAACTATTGGATATTGTTTGCAGGAGTTGCATTTAGCTTGATGGCGGGCATGCTCGGCTGCAGCAATTCGATGTAGTACCGGGAACCATACTAGAGATTGTGGTTCTTGTTTTAACCACGCCAAGAAATGGGCTACTTCCAAATCATCTCGTTCGCCTATTAAAAAAAAAAAAAACAAAAATAATTTTGATAAATTATCGCTTTTATTTTTGGCATCCTAAAAATGAAGAATTATACACCGAACACTCGGTTTCGAATCAATTGTAAAAATAATGTAATAAATTAATAATATCCGTTTTCAATATACGTAAAAAGCCGAAGAATACCGAAAAAGCCACCCGAAGCACTAAGCATAGTCGACTAGATATGAAACATGACGATAAATGCTATTTTAATAATTAAATTTGTAGCATTATTTTTTATTAATTCAGATTATTTTGTTCATAAATAGATTAATTAAGGCCCGCTCTATACATTAGTGTAAAAAAACTTAAAAAAATCGCATGCCTTATTAACTTCGTAGACCCTTTTTTTGGCCTACCAAATTTGCCAACAAATGCCTTTTTTTGGCATCCAAGAAATGTAAAATTTTATACCTAAACAACTACGAACACTCGGTTCAATATTCGAACCACCAAAAGCTGCTACTTCACCCAATTGTCGTGGTACTTGCAAAATATCGTGAAGCAACAATCCTAATTTTCTTTGATCGGCTTTTTGCTGTGGATCGGCTATTAATCGAAACAGATATCGATATTTATCTTCTAAATGGCCTTTCGATAACAGTACAAGTCCAACCTATTGATAAAAATTAAATAAAATCATAAAAAACAATCGATACAATCTTGTCAGTGAAAATTCCTAACCTTAAAACTAAGCACTCGTAATTGACCAGTACGTTGACTATCATAAACATTCAGCAACCAGTTAAGTGCCAAATCGACACAAAGTGGCACATCAATTGAATTTGATTCGTGAGAAACCAGTGTTCCATAGATTGCTCTCAAAACTAAAATCATATCTGCCACATCTACAAAATGTTATCGATACTTTTTCCCTCTCGTTGACCTTACAGATTTACGGTTTGGAAAACAATTACCTAATATTTTATCATTCTGTGCCCTTAATCCATGCAAATCAAAAGCTTCTGAAACGCAATTCATATTTACCAAATCCAAACATAATTTCCTTTGTATTGTTCTCAATTTCAAGGCTGTTCTATACGCCGAATATCGAACCTCGTTCAATTGCAATAGACAAATGGTAAGTTCTAACATTTGCGGATGATCCCAATGCGTAGTTTCAGTACTATGATTAATATAATAAGGAACCTTATTCGGTGTAGTGGCACGTTCCCAAGGTGGCTGAACACTAGATGGTCCAGGTGAAATATCACCTTGAAAACTACTTGTAAGTACTTCACGCCGTTCTCTAATTGCAGATTGTAGAGCTCTACAACGAGCCGAACAGTCTTCTAATTGACTAGCTAAATTATTTGGCAAATCATTGCCTAGTGATGCAGCTTGTAATCTGGCTTCTTCGAGCGATCTTTGTAATGTTGGCAATTGTTGTTCCAATGTTCTTAGACTGGATAGTAATTCTCTTGATTCAGCAGCACTTCTCGGTCCACTCCATGTTAGTGTCGCTCTTTCAAGTCGTGAAACGGCCGAACACGATTCTTCTAGATTGGATGTAAGTTGTTTTAATTTCTAAAAACAAAAGCAACGATTAAAAGGCAACGGTCCGAAAATAAGTCGATCACTACTCACAACTGAATTTTGTTCAAATTTTGTTGCTAATTTATCAGATTTCTCAATTAGAGCATTCCATTTATCTGACAATTTAACTAGTTCACGTCTTAAATTTCTCGCAAGTTCACCTGATGGGTCGCCGGCAACAAATTGCCTTGCACTTCTCAAGCTAGCTTCCACCAATGGTCTTTTATCTTCCAATTGTTGCCTTCAAAAAAAAAAAAATTATCTTAATAATAAAGATTTCCCACATGACAAACATGGCGAGTTGTTTACCGAAATGCTCTATGATCATCCTGCCTGGCAGCTAGACCAAGTTCAGTATCTTTTCTAATTACCCATTCAGTTAATTCGCGGAGTGACAACAGAACGGTATTCCAGTAATCAGCATTGTGTTCTAAACGATTTCTTAAATCGGCTGTACGTGTTTTTAACGCCTGAAATTTAATGTAAAACCCAACAAAAATCACAGAATTATTATACTCAGCAATCATACCTGCCACCTTCTCTCCATTTCATCACCTCTTAACTGTACCATAAGAGCATCTTCTGGATTTAATGTACCCAAAAGTGCTAAATTCGATGATCTCAATGCTGCATGTGTAGACGCCTGTCGATCAATATCCGCTTGGATTTCTTTTAATTGATGTGCAGCCCGTCTTGATTCGGTATCACCTTCTAATGTTTCAACAACCGATTCAACTTCACTTAGCCAAGCTAAAAATTTGTCAAGGGATCGATCAAAGTTTTGCAATGAACTTAAGGCAGCGTGTAGCATTTTTCCGCGATTTATAACACACGCATCTAAACGAAGATAATGTTGATTAATATATTCAGCGGTCTAAAACCAAAAAGGAATATTGTGGCCAACTTGAATTTGAGAAATATTAATAAATTAGTCTACTTTTTTATAGCGGTTCATATCGTCGTGTTGATGTGCATTGATTAATCTTTGGGTGGATTGTTGAAAAGAATCTAATTGTGCTTTGAGTTGATGCAGTTCAGTATGTAAGACTTTTTGTTGGCGTAGTTGAGCTTCTAATACATCAGCTGTATGCCCTACTGGGGCCATACTACTTATTTTCGATTCCATTTTTTGAAGAATTATCTATAATATTACAACATAGTTGTTCACAATGTGTATCGACCACTACTATAATATTTTATATTTCTATTACATATATTATAAATGTAAATGTTAAATTAATTCATTATTTACATACCTCAATGTCTAATTTCTTTTGCTCAAAATTCTCTTCTTTCTTTTGCATTTTGGCTGCCTTTTATTTGATAATCCAAAATTATCGCAACAAAATGTGCGTCAAATTCATTTTAAAAAGTTCCTAAATATTTGAAAACGAGATCAATTTTTTTTTTAGGGTAAATGACCGCGCACCCATCATCTGTAGATAGATTCTATCCATATACACACCCTTTAATAAATTAGAACATTAGCAACAAAAACAAACTTTTTGTTTATTTCATAATCTGTTCATAAGGTATCTTAACTTTATTAATTCATACAGCTACCTTAATTATTTGTACAGAACTAGTTAGATAATCTTATAAATTATGTACATAATCAAATTTTAATTAAAAACTAAAAAAAAAATTTGTTTATTGTTTATCAATTTGTTTGATTGACATTTGCCAGATTTTAGAGGTTAATACCCACCTAGCTGAGCCTATCGTATGTAAAGGTGACAGATACATTTAGCTCACGCATCCAGACCAAAAAGTTAACGATTTTCAAACTTAATGTCATAAAAATAAAAAATTTACAACAAATTTATTTATTACCATTAAAATGTTGGATATATTTGGAATATTACAATTTTCCTACAGTGGCTGTATGGGCCATAACTCAAAAAGAAATTAACTAATAAAACCATATCAAAGTTTGATTTATCCGATTTATTTATGGTGTATTTTGAGGTATGTATGGCGACCTAACTAATGCGATGTGACTCCTGTCACTTTGACATCTGACATCTTAGGATCAGCTAGGTAGTTATACGACCTAACATCAATCTTTTTTTACTATTTTCGTTTTGGTTGGGAAAATCCACGTTCGTTGATATTTATTTGTCTAGATCCATACTTATACTTTGATTACAGTTGTATTATTTTTACAATACAGTATTGTACGATACGATTAAAATTTTAAATAAGTAATTGCCTATGTGCCAGTGTACCGTGCCTCACAGTAATAATCACAAATAAATTTGATTTTTAAATACCTAGTTGATTTGGAAAGTGAATACAACACAATTATATCTTATTTGTACATTTTTGTTAACATCTAAATATTAAAGCTGTACGAAAATGGGGAAGAGAGCCGAAGTAGGTACTCCAAAATATTTGGCAAATAAAATGAAAGCAAAAGGCCTACAAAAATTGCGATGGTATTGCCAGATGTGTCAGAAACAATGTCGAGATGAAAACGGTTTCAAGTGCCACACCATGAGCGAATCTCATCAACGGCAATTATTGTTATTCGGTGAAAATTCAAAGCGATACATTGATGATTTTTCTTATGATTTCGCAAAAGGTTACGTCAGTATTTTAAAGAGACAATTTGGTAGTAAACGAGTTAATGCTAATAAGGTTTATCAGGAATATATTAGTGACAAAAATCATGTACATATGAATGGTACTCGATGGGTAACACTTTCAGGATTTGTTAAATGGCTTGGAAAAACTGGACAAGCAGTTGTAGAGGAGGCGTCTAATGGTAAGCACGGTTGAACTGGATTTTATTAATATAGAATATGTTGCGTCCATTAGGCTACGTTTAATTTTGATAGTTTCTGTATTTATTTGACTCTAACAAAATAGATTTTTAATTATGTTTTTTGATACTCAGGTTGGTTTATAACATACATTGATCGAAGCCCGGAAACTGTAGAAGAAGAGGAAAGAAAAAGAAAAAAGCAGAAAATGGATAAAAACGACGAAGAAAAAACAATCTCATTTGTAGAAAAACAAATAAAAGCGGCATTGGAAGCTTCAAAACCTATAGCAGAACCAGTGTACACGGAATTTATCAGGCAAAATGAGGAGGAACCACTTAAGCTAAATTTACAACTGAAATCAGAAACTAAATTGCAAGAAAATTTGGCAAAAAACATAACAGTTTTCAAAAAACCCGAAAACCTGCCTGTAAAACTTAAAATTGAAATCAAATCGGAGGTGAAACGAAAAACAGCTCTGGATGAAATTCGGGAACAAGAAGAGGCTAAAAAAGAGAAACTGAATCGTAAAGATTATTGGTTGACTGAAGGAATCATTGTAAAAGTTATCACAAAAAGTTTAGGGGATGAATACTATAAGCAGAAAGGTTTAATAAAAGAAGTTATAAACAACTATGGAGCCATAGTGAAACTTTTAGATTCGGGTAAAAAATTAAAACTCGATCAAAAACATTTGGAAACTGTAATACCAGCTATAGGGAAATTAGTGAAAATTGTAAATGGTGCCTATAGGGGTGAAATAGCAAAATTGCTATCTTTAAATGAAAAACATTTTAGTGTTGATGTTGAAATTGAAAAAGGATTGTTGAAAGGTAGAATTGTTAAAAATGTAGATTATGAGGATATATGTAAATTAAATGATAACTAACTAATATTGTATTTATATATTTAAAAACAAATTTAAATTTTATTAAAAACTTGAAAACCCTACTCTTCCTGAAGTAAATTATTAAATTTTTAGATACCAACTTTAATATTGTCGAAAATTAAAGATTAGTAGAACAAATCTTGTTTTGCTCTTTTATTTAATCTCTAGTATTTATTAATTATTTTCAAAGAAAAGCGGAAAATAAAAATTTGCTTGAATCTTGAATCGATATATTATTAAAAAAAGAAGAATCATTTATTCTAACCTTACAGTTTACACATGTAATTGGAGTAAGCCAAAAATTTAATTTATTTTATTTATAATCATCCTAATAGAAGGTACAAACGACTGCAAACTTTTTAATAATCATGAGTACTTTCGAAGCAAAGTGGAACGTTAATAACAAAGTTGCTGGTAAAGTATTTAGAAAAAAGACGAAAAAACCAAACGACGACTCCACTGCCACCAACGGTGTAAAAATTCCACAACAAATTCAAATTCTGAAGCCTTCTGAAAAGAGCATACCGAAACGTCCAATTTCAGAGTCTCAAGACCTTATAAAACGCAGACGGAAGAAAATAAAAAACGACAAAGATCAAAATATCGAATCAAATGTAAACAATTTGAAACATTCTCTTTTTTCGGAAAAGTATAAAAGTGTTTATATTAATACTAACATAAAAGGTGCTTCATTAGTAGAGAAAGTGTTTAGTGCTAATAGAAAATTTTGTGAACTTGGAATTCATAATCATATTGCTTCGAATTTAGAGAAAAATGGTTTTGATATATTAACTAATGTTCAAGATAAAGCTATTCCGGCAATTTTAGAAAAACAAAACGTTTTGGTATAAACTAATTAACGAAAAAATTTATATTTAAAATTTCATACTATTTTGATTTCTAGGTAAGGTCTCAGACTGGATCAGGAAAAACATTAGTTTATTGTATTCCTATTTTAAATGCTCTCGTAAACATTTCACCTAAAATACATCGAAATGATGGTGTCAGAACGATTATTGTTGCACCCACAAGAGAATTGGTTATTCAAACATATGAACTTTTCCAAAAAATTAATGTAAGACTATATTTGACTCTCTATTATAGTTAATTAGAATAAAAATCATTTTATTACATAGACGTTCCAATGGATTATAGTCGCTTACTTATGTGGTGGCGAAAGCCGAATATCGGAAAAACGAAGATTAAGAAAAGGTGTTCATATTCTGATTGGTACCCCCGGCCGATTACTCGATCATCTACTGCACACAAGCTCTTTAAATTTAGATAACGTCAATTGTTTGGTATTAGATGAAGCTGACAGATTATTGGATATGGGTTTTAAAAAAGACATTGTTAGGTAAATAGTTCGATATATTATAATCAAGAAGCAGTTACAGATGACATATTTATTTAGATTAGTTGAAGAGCTCGATGCTAAAAAGAATTACAATCCAATGGCACTTCTTAAAAAAAACACAATGCAAACTGATCAAAGTCAAAGTGAAGAAAATAATTGCAGGCAATCGATTTTACTGTCAGCTACACTTAATGAAGGTGTTGCTGATTTGGCTAATTTTATAATGAAAGAACATACGTACATTGATGCTTTAGAATCGATTTCGAATCCAAAACATATGATAATACCGAATACAGTACATCAACATTTTCTTATTACATTTGTGAAACATCGTTTAGTAATACTATCTGCATTGATCATTTCAAAAACGCAACAATCGTGTAAAATCTTTATTTTTATGGCTACGACGCAAATGGTTGAGTATCATTACGATTTGTTTAAAAATTATTTAATGAAAATGCCTAAAAATAAACAAAATAATCAAGATGTTTATAGAAAATTAATGGAAAGTAATCTAGAATCGATGTATAGTGAAGATTATGATGAAATAAACGAATTGGACTTTGAATTGTTTAAGTTACACGGTTCAATGAATCAGAATGATAGAAAACAGATTTTCGATGGATTTAGAAAAGCCAATAAAGGTGTATTACTTTGTACGGTAAGTTGTTAGATTTTGAGGTTAAGTAACAGGGAAAATTAAAAATGAAGCTTATGAATTTCATAATTTAGAAAAAGTAAGCGAAAATTACTTTGTCAACAGGATGTAGCTGCTAGGGGCCTGGATGTACCAGAAGCAGATTGTATAATTCAATACACTGGTCCTGCACAAGACGAAGATTATTTACATCGTGTAGGCCGAACTGGACGAGCCGGTAAATCGGGTTCGACAATTATTTTTTTAACTCACGAAGAACAGGAATTTGTTAGTCATCTACAGGATTTTAAAGTATTGTAAGTGGTCGAATTGGTTTTTATAATAAAGTTAACTGAATTCGTTGTTTTTCTAAACAGTTTGAAGGAATACAAGTTGGATAAAGTTAATGAAGATTTCCGGGAATTTATGAATCAGCCAGATAATGAAAAGGCCACTGTAGCATTACAGAAGCGATACGAAGAAAGTATTTTTAATAATCAAGAATTACATCAAAAGGCATGCTCAGGTATATTTTCGCCATAAAAAACGTGTTGTCCAAATATAATTACACTTTTCTATTGTCATTAGCCTATTCATCATGGGCTAGATTCTACAGTGGCTTACCGATAAATATGAGAAAAGTATTTAATTTCAAAAAAGTCAATTTAGGACACTATGTAACCAGTTTCGGTTTAAAAGAGAAGCCAACTCATGTAGCTGGTATCGCTAAACGAGGCATGTCAAATGTCGTACCGAAAAAGTTGAATAAAAAACTAGCTAATCATGAGTAAGTATGAGAAAAGTTCTACTGCATTAATCCATCATAATATAGTGGAATGTAAGCGTAAAATGTTAATTATTTTCAGAGTCACTAGCGAAAAACAAATAAAAAATGAAACAAACAAAAGAACACCGAAATCAATTTGTTTAACGATGTCTGAATTTGGAAATGGATTAGAACCTACAAAGAAAAAATTTAGAAAAAAATGAACAGATTTTAATTTTACTATTACTGTAATATTCAATTGTAAATAGTATGTATGTAAATAAATATCAAATAAATGTACATATTCATCTGTATTTTATTTCCTATTCTGATTCATCTGAGTAGTCGCTGGCAAATAAAAAGTTAGTCTCTTTTCTGCGTTTTCTTCTTTGAATATTTTCTTCTTCATCTAAAATTATAATTTGATTTTAAAGTTGATTACATTCAAAGCGTTTTTTTCTATTCTTATTTAATGCAACGTCACCACCATTAGGCCTAATCTAGAGGTGAGTTCGTAAGCTTCGAATTCATATTACTTACGAAATGATTCTATTATAGCTCTAACCTGATTCTATTATATTATATAATCCAGCCTGATCTTTTAATACAACATGTATTATTGGATATTCAATAATCAATTTTCCACTAAGACACTCATTTAATGTTAGTGAAGGATCTAATTTATAAAACCATCTGCCATTTTTACGTTCAGCTTTTAATAGCAATTCAATACCAGATAAACCAGCTGCTTGATAAAATTTTAAATCTTCGGTTTGATCACCACTTAAATACGTATCTAGTACAGATGCTAATTTATCAGTTCCCGGTATATTTTCTGTGTGGTATTTTATATAGTTTGTGTTTAAGAATACCCATTGAATATACCATTCTATACGAGAATTTGAGTTGTTTATTATATTCAGTTTTGTTGAGTTTTCCTTGTGTCGATTAAAATTCGATGGCAGAAATTTTAGGTGTATATCATTTTTCTTTGCTTCTAATTGTAATTTTCGCAGATGCTTAAAAATCAAAAAGTATATGGACGAATTTATGTAAAATAAAATTTTACATTCAATATTAATTATATGCTTACTTTTGGTAAAAAGTTTTGCTGCTTTGTAATTTTGTAATATTTTCTTTTACTACTTGATACGTTTTCTTGTATATTTTCTAAAAATCGATAGTCGCTTTCTAAATGCGAACTATTATAATCTGTCATATATACAAAACGTGTTTTGTCTTTAATACCATCACATTGTAATTCCAATTTATGAATTTTAATACAGGACACCGAACATGATTTTACTTCACATTTTGGACATGTATATTTGGCATCGGTACTATGGCACACCTCACATTTTCCTAATCTATAATATACGTAGGTACAAAAAAAATTGATTAGTTTCACTTGTCGCTGTACTAGATTGAATTTGAAAGTGAATAACGAATTATAACGTATCTATTCAAAAGCCTACCTGTTTACTTCACTCATAATTTATAGCAAGAATTATCTGTTGGTTTATAAATACTAATATTAACTTGTTCTAATAGTTCATTGCTTCCTTATGTTCTAATTTGTAACAATTTTTATTAGACGGTGTGCTATTAAATATTGGAATACTTAAGATTGTTAGGTTATTGGCTATTGTACTAATTTTCAGTTAACGCTATTAAATAACCGATGGAGTCTCCATCGGTACTTGGAGTTCCGATTCAAGAGCAAAGGGGATCAGATTTACAAGTTCTGAATTGAATACTGATTTTGACTCATTAGCTCCAAATACCTATCCTGTCATTATTTCTTAAAAAAAAAAAAACCGAAATAATAACAGGATAGAAAATCCAAAAAACTAAGTAAAATAATCGTATTACTATCCAATATTATTATTTTGATTGATTTGATAATTGATTCATAATTCATTATTTTGATTTTGAATTCTGAACAATGGTCCTTCGTGAAGAACATTTACAAGTCGTGAAAAAATCACTGGAATAATAAAATGATTTTGTTCTTAAAATAGAAAAGGCTTCGTTTTAAAAACAAAAAGTTCAAATTAACGTTTTAAAAAAGTTAAAAATTAAAATTGCGATGTGCGAAAAAAAATTGAGGGCACATTTTCATAGTATTGCTGCCAAAGCGCCCAATCTGGCAACGCCGCTAACAAGAGTGTGGCTTATAAATATGTTGGGTTGTTGACAAAAAAGTCAGTCTCGCGCTCCGCTTTGGAAGCGGTAGGATCTAAAGCGGAGAAAGAATTTAAGCGGGGTGTTTTTTTTTCTTTAATAATCTTGGAAAAAATACTTTAAATGATAATCCGTTTTTCGTTCCCGGTTGTATAAGTGCGTGAATAATTTTTAACAATTGCTGGTAGTGCGTGCGATAATGGCGCAATTTCATAATTTATAACGCATAATTAGTAAATTAAAATTTATATTTGTTTGTGTCGTGAAATTAAATTGATCTAGTGCCATGATATAGTTAGGCATAAACATTTGTGATTGGTGATACAGTGGGTTTTTGTGAATTTTTGTGCATGGCTCTCTGGATTAATGGAGGATGGGGCATCCATATAAATAGAATAAGGTACCGTATATTTTAATTAATCGAATATTTTTTTTTATTTTAGAAATATCTACTTTACAAATATCTTAAAATAAAACCTCAAACAACAATTTTATTAATTTTTTTAATTCTTTTCCAGGTGGTACAAATCCCACAAGTGGGTAAGTGATATTAAACAAATTCTTTAAGAGCCGCCCTGGTAAACATATACGTAATATGTATAGGTATTTTGAAAGGAATTTCAACGTTTGAAAATGTTAGGCTTCTATTGAAATTGCAAATCAGGAATTTAATGTGATTTCTATTAGAGGGCAGCAACAAAAATTTTGAGCTTTATTTTGAACATGAAAATAGCTGTTGTTTTCGTTTTTCTTATTCGTAGCATGCTTTGGAATTAGTTTCAAAATAATTTCTCTGTTTTTTTTTTTCGCTCTGTTGCAAGTTGCAATACGTATACACATTATACGCAGAATAAGTTTATTTTATTTTTCTATTAAATATTTCCATCAAAATAGGTATATTTCTTTATCTTCATTAACAGGGTTACATTTGTGTAAAAATAAATATCACCCTTCAATAATAAAGCGGACAAGTTTTTTTTATAGTTTAGATTTCTCCGAATTGAGTTCGGATCGGTTCCCCTTCCACCTCAACCCTTAACGTATTTACCACTGTGAATAATAAATATGTTGATAAAATTGCTACCACCGACTACTTGATTAGTTACTATTAGTTTGGTCGCGTCATCGAAGTGTTCGCATGCAAAGTGGGCCGGGGAGAAAAAACGGAGTGATTAACTTTTTTTTCTTTTTTTAATCGTTTCGGAAAATTCTTTAAATAATAATCTGATTTTCATTCGCGGTTGTATAAGTGCGCGAATAATTTTAAAATAATTAATTAATTATAAACATTTCGGGTGCTGATGCGTGTAATCGCGATTAAAACTCGATACGATAAAAGTGTCGCGATGGCTCTCTGGATCAATGGAGGATGGGGCATCCGTATTAATATAATAACGTACAGTATAATTTTTATTAATCGAATATTTTATTCACTCTAGAAATATCTTAAGAAAAGACCTCAAATAACAATTTATTAATTTTTTTTTTCTTTCTTTCCAGGTGGTACAGGCCCCTTAAAAGGGTAAGTGATTTTAAACAAATCCTTTAAATACAGTCCAGGTAAACATATACGTATAATACGCATAATCATTTTGTAACGAATTTTAACGGTTAGGAACGTATTACAGTTTCTAAAGAGACTGCATATTAATTATTTAATCTGATTGCTATTAGAGGGCAGCTGCGAAAACTTTGATCATTTGAATTTTGAACATAAAAATAGATTTATGTAAAATAAAAAATCAGTTGAGTATGAATAAAAAACTAAACAAAGACGAATAATAAAATTTATTTTAAACTACTTACGAATATTAAGTACAACCAATAATAACGAAATAATCGCTTAAGGAATATAAATAAATGTAAGTACATATTAAATAATTAATAAAAGCGAAATAATTAATAATAATACATTACAAATGAAAAAGTAATAAATTTAAATTGTCGAATTGAGAATATCATTTTTCTTTGGCTCGCTGGTTACAAAGTCATTTTCTGTTATATAGAGAGCGGCCTATAATAACAGGTTAAGAGATATAAAACATATATATGTACGCAGCCGTTAATATCTTTAATAATGACATGTGTCATTCAATCAGAACAAAGCATATGAAGAGAACTAAAATCGTAAACCACAATTAACGCATATTTATAAGTTACCTGATACTTAAAAAAAACTTATGTAACCGCATAATCTTTGTTAAGTTTTTAGCAAAATACATAAGTTTTTTACAGTTTATACAAAAGTAAAAATAACATGTTTTTTTATTTTTGAATTAAAAAACTAATCGAAACGCATAATTTTTGAGTGCAATTATAAATAATCGAAAATATTTCGATTAATTCAAGTTCACGTTAAAACGTATTATACTGTAAATTTCTTGATAATTTTATATATTAAAAAACATTAGAATTAAACATTTTACCTGTGTCCAGAGTCACACCAGTAAACATAACATATTGATTATAAATTAATATCTACAGTTACAGAGATACACGATTTGAATAATGTAAATTCTATTTTTATATTTATATACACAGTAATATTGGAAGAATCGAATTTTGCAATTTAGTGAATAGTAGGTTATTTGTTTATAAGGTTTTAGTAATTGGTGCTAAATTATATCATATTTTTGAAAAAAAAAAACGTTAATTATATTCTATCTGAATAAACTGTGAGAATAATAAAAAGAACAAAAAAAAAAAGAAATAGAAAAGAACTATTCACCTAGTTAACAAGTATAAAGAAACAACACAAACAAAAAGAGAGTACACAGAAAAACAAAAATTTGGTTACAATTAATTGCTGGTTGTTAAATGCATTTAACAAACCTGTTGCTTGAAAATTTCGGATATAAACATTCTTATTTTCTTACTGTACGATTCAGCATAACGATCGTCATGCGTTAACAAAATTACAATCTATTTTTGCGAGAGATTAGCAACAAACCGTCCAATAGGTTGAATCGAACTTAAAGTTAACTACAAATATTAAGTTCTATGGAATACAATCATGATATTTTAACAAGTTAACCTTAGATTGATAGAAAAATTGGCTGTTAGAGACAATATTGATTCGGCATCAAACCATTATAGAGTAATAATAACTGTCAATGGATAAGCAAAGTCCTAGCGGTGTTTCTGAGAACATCTGAAATCAAGCGAAATCGGTTTCGACAAGTTTTCTTGAAAATCTACATTTTCTATCCCAATCATTTCGAGTTTTGTCTAGTCCACTAAAGAAACTTACCTCTGTCTAGTAAAAGTTCATATATCACTATCAGGATCGGTCTCACTATGTGGCTGTCCAAAATTCCTTGTGATGCTCTCGCTCATCGAACGAATATTTGCTAAATGTACATCATTGCCCGGCACCGGTACTGAGAAATAATTTAAACCCTCTAAATCGGGGATCACATTTACATCATCATCGGTACGATAACAATTATCATATTCGGAATCATACATGGCACTCAATGAATCAAGTGACATCATTGCATCGGAATCAAAAATACGTGATGATGCACGCGATGATATGCTTGTATTATCATCTATGTCACCTTCATGATTATGATCATTGTATGCTGAATTTACATCACTAAGAGCACCTAAATTTTAAAATGAACAAAAAGTACAAAAATGTACTTTCATTTTATTTGCATCCTCTTTTTTCTACCTTCAGCATCTGTTAATCCAGCTTCGTTAATCATTGAAATATTCTCCAATGCAGGATCATCAGTTGTATAACCTGTACTTTCACGATCATTCAACAATGGTTCGGATGCGCCTCCATCTTCATCTTCTGACCATTCGGATACACTAAATTAGAATTATATGTATATTAATAAATGCCCATGTTAACATCAGTGAAATTCTAAATAATTACTACTAATTATTACACGAGTGACGATAATAGATTTCGAAATTCAGAAAATGATTTCAAACGAGTGCTTTTTCTACAATCTACGTTATTAAAATTAAAACTAATTAAAAAAATCTATATAAAATAGCCAGAATTAAATTTTATGGACCTGGCCAACTTGATATAAAAGTTCATTTGTATTGACTATTGAGTGTCATACATTTGCATTGATAATACTAATTATTTCGTTAAATTTATTGTTGTTTTTTACATGTATTATTTCAGTTCAAATTTTATTTTATTTAATAATTAGAAAAGTAGAAAAAAACTTTACATTAATTTAATTGTAATGCAGTGACCATTGATCATATGTATTTGCAGTTGCCGATGATTGTTAGGCAACCAAAAATTCTATGCATAATTAAACATTTATTTAAATTTTGAAAATTGAAGAAATATTTACAATTTCATGATATGTTATGAAGCATTTTTAAAATTTTTTTATTTGCAATGTGTGTTTCAATTATTTTTTAGCTTGATTAAAATAATTTTAATTTTTTGCATTTAATACAATCAGTTTTGGTTTTAAAATCAAGGGAGGCGCTGGGCAGTGCGCGTTCGTTGATTAATGTGAAGTGCTGAAAACTTTTAAATGTTTAATTTTTGCTTTTAAAAAGGGAAATGTTTAGATTTTAGGCCGAAATCATGGTTTTCTATTACTCTTTTAATAATTCAATCAATTATAATTGTATATATGTAAGTGCATCTATTTGATTTACTAATGATTAATTTTCGTCACATGTGATGAAAGTTAATAATTTTTTTGACGGTACGGCCGGTACGGTAAAGTACGGACAAGTACTTTTCATTTCAGTCAGAATTTCGATTGATAAAAAAGTTACTCGATTTAAAAATGAATCCTATCATTTAAACAATGGCATAATGATAATCTTTTTTAACTTCTAAAAAATGAATAAAAGTCAATAACCTCCCTGCCTCTGGCGCCATACAGTCTTCAACTTCAGCTTGTTGTGTTACCGGTTGGGTGGTACTGCTTGATGTAACTTGGCTTGTCGGAGCTGTAATTTCTTCAGAATTTTTCAGTTTCTCTTGATTTTTTTCCTCTAAAACTCTATGGGCTTCGACTTCCTAAAAGATATACATTGAAATGTCTAGCATAGTCACAGCCACCCTGGGACTACTAAACATCATGTGAGTGTCTGTATGAAGTTAATGGGGTTAATTAATGTATTAAATAAATACAGACCTCTGTAGCTGCTTCTTCTTCCATTTTTTTCTCTTCCCTTTCGAAACTTTCCACATCTGAAACATCATCACGACAACACCGTTGAATTTCAATCATATCACAGTCAAGATCCGATTCCCCGGAAGTTATCGGTGCCCTTTAAATAAATAAAAGTTTTAAGATGAAGTAAGTTTTGATTTTTAAGCCTATTTCTGATCCAATCCATTCCAATATATTGCGGCAATTAAATAATATACGATATTTAGCCGTTTTACCTTGTTTAAAATATTCAACCAATTCTTATAGAAGAAATAGGCAATTTTAATAAAAGTTATGTGAAAAGTGTTAATAAATAAGTGTCAATTAATATTGATATATTAATTTGATAATCAAAATATGCATGCATATTTAACTGTAATTGATATCTTTCTTTATCAAATAAAGTTATAGTGACAGTATATACACATTTGCAGCAGAAAAGCGTAATTACTAGTGAGCAAGCAGCATGGATCATCGCCATCGGGTGGAAGCAATTAATTCGCCATCAAATCATTTTCGATTTATTATTTATATAGATTCATTTTTTAACTAGCAGTACCTAATCGTGCATCGAATTTACACTTACTAATAAGTATTTCGACCATTTATTCTTTCCAGTTAAAAAATGAACTATATATAATTAAAATATAGTCAAACTAATAGCCACTACAACTAAAATTGATTAAATTAAAGTTAAAAAATCCAAAAAAAAAAAAAAAAAATAAAAGTAACAGACAAGTATAATTGTGTTAGTTTTTTTGTTGTTAGTTGTCATAAATTCTTTTAAAAATGTACCTGTCAAAAGGCGATACTTTGAGTTGTTTATTTGATTCAGAACGATTGGGTGAAGCGCCCCTTTTAAGTGATCCCTCTTTGCTGCTTGCTCGCGTAGGTGGCATGCATTGTAAGGTGACACTTCCAGTTGGATTTACCCTCAAACCGAGTGCTAGGGCTTGAATTGCCGCCAGCCCTACTTGATGGTTATTATTGTTCGGTGCATACCTTACTAATGTTTCCAAAGCTAAATCTTTTTCTTGTCGTGTTTCAAATTTCTGCGGTATATATTGTAAGAGATTTTGTTCTTTTAACAGTTTCTGAATTTCCTGTTCGAATGGTTGTATAATGTTATCACAATGTTCGTAATTTTTTACTTTCACATTTGATGAAATTTGTTCGCGATACGGTAATGGTGATGTACGTAATCTGCGTAAATCTTTTTTATCAGTCTGACATGAACCATCTTTTTTAAATCGACTTTGATTGTCACTGCTGCCACCAGTGATTCGATTATCTTCTCGTAACATTTCTTGAATTTCTTCCACTTCCTTAAAACTCGGTGAACGTTTACAATTTGCCGCTAATTTATTACATTCTAATATCGAATCATTATCACTCATAATTCGTTTATTATCTAAACTTGTTTGTTTTAAAAGAGATTTATTTGAAATATTACCCCCACCATTTACACTAGTTGCCCTAAAAAGAGATGGAGCAATGTATTTATTCGAACGTCCAACAAATTCAAAACTAGCACAACTTTCACCACGATAACTATCGTCACCATCCAATGGAGGAGAACTTGTAACAACTGAACCAACCGTATTACACATGTCAGCAACTGCTAATACAGAACTAGGTAATAAATTGTTTCGTTTACAGTTCCCTCTGTCGGAGGAACTATTTCTTAATGCACAATTCGGAGGAATATAATCTAAGGTCGCTTTTGATGAAAACAATGGATTCACTTGAACATCAGAAGGAAAAAGAAACTGTTGTTGATCAGCAATTAGTGGAGGACTTACACATGGCGATGCATCAGCATCGGTTGTTCTACTATAACTTTCATCCGAACTACTTATGCTTGGCGAATGGTTCAATGAACTGATTTCATCAGCTGATGAATGTGTTTTCTGTGCAATCCTATCGGATCGATATAAACCACCTAAACTTCCATCTGAATAATGTGTTTGTAAAGGACTATGATGCCGATGATGGTATGGACTTCTTCTGGCATGTAATGGACTATTATATTTTTGTTGTTCAATTTCATTTTTTAACATTTCCGATGCTCGTTCCTGACTAGCCGTTTGATGTGATGTATTTAAAAGATTTTGATTATGAGGAGGGTGTAAATGAATCGCCTGATGAGTGGCATTATTTGGATTTTGTATTCGTCTTGGATGTCTATTAGGAGATTCTTTACCAGGAGGTTTCGGCAATGGTTTCAGATATGGTTTTACATTATCGATAGTTGTTGGATTTATTGAAGCATAAGCCACTTGATTCGTGGGCCATGGCGGATTGTATCGTGTATCTGAAGCTACCTGGGATCGTGGATTATTCGTTTGAAATAGTCCTTTATGCGGTGGTAAAGGTGGCGGTGGTAGTTCCTCGGGGAAACAATTATTTTGTTTATTCCCATTTCTTATATCATTCTTATTAATAGCATTTGCAGGTAATAGTGGTTCATTTTCGCAATTCGAAATATTATGATCTCTATGAGTGGCCTCTCGCAGTGGCGGCAATCTCATTGCGTTACGCGATCCATTATAATTGTCTTCACGGGAATTTTGACGATTCTGTACATGTAGCATATGCTTTTGTCGGGAATTCTCTGGATGAAGAAGAGCTAATGGAGTGGCTACACCACCATACATATTGTTATTATCTGAAAATAATTATATAAACAATTTTGTTTCTAATAGAACTATTACGATCGTATATTACTATTTGCATTATTCGAATTTGATCGAATATTATTTAATTCCTCGATTCTCCATGTACCAGGTTGCTTACGATCTATAAGAAAATATGTTGTCATATCGCCTTTTCCTTTAACTTTCACTTTCCCTCTACACTGAAATTCGTACGGATGATTTTTAAGCACCTGATACACTTCTTCGGTGACTTGAGTGTGATTTGGTAGTCCAGTCGAGTCCATTCGACTTGCTACATTAACCGTATTACCCCAAATATCGTATTGTGGTTTTCTTGCACCAATTACACCTGCTACTACCGGACCAATATTAATTCCTGCCAAAGAATAGTCAATCAGTTACAGTAACAGATCGAAATCCAGCCGACCACTCACCAACTCTAAGCATAAAATTATTATAAGAATTTTCATTAATATTTAATAATCGTTCTCTCATAGCGAATACGAATTCTACCAATGTTCCTAAATGAATGCCAGCTGTTACTTCATCATTTTCCAATATTCTTAGATCTGGCATTAAACCAACTGCTGCCATATAAGTGGAACCAACTGTTTTGATTTTATCAATTGCTTTGAACCTTTCTTCACTTAATAAATCATCGAAATCGGCGATAATTTCATTTAATAGTCTTAAACATTCTACGCCCTGATTGTTGCCATCCAATTCCGTATAGAATTCATGATAGTTTGTTATCGATGCAAAAACAACACCGGCACGTGAATAACTCTGATGGTACAGCTCCTGTGACAGAGTATTCTGTAAGAGATGGTAGATATATTTTATCCTACGTTTTCGGTGCAGCCAACATCTAGTAATAAATATATAATAAAAAAAAAAACTCTAAGCATTTCTTTTTTTCCTTTTAAAACAGAAAATAAAAACTATTTACATTTAACAAAAAAAAATCACAATCTACAAAACAGAAATGATAATAATAATAAATGTTGCCGGCACAGAAACAAAATGATAGAACAATTACAATAATGTCAAATTAAACATAACCTGACTAACTAATTTCAGGTATTTAAATTAATAAGCAAATGAAATTATATCTGAAATATGGAAAACTATAAACAGTGAACACGAAAAATGTGGCAGCGCCATTAGAGAGCGCTGCGATTAGCAGAGACTAAATCTGTAACATTACTCTTAGGAGAAAATCAAGTTTTCTTATTTTTAAAGAAAATTGTAGCTTTTATTGCAACAGATTAAAACTATGATTGCAATAATAAGTATTAGCAATTTTTATTTAAAACATGGGCATAATTTCGTTTTTTTCC
Source organism: Platypus cylindrus (assembly GCA_949748235.1). Taxonomy (NCBI): domain Eukaryota; kingdom Metazoa; phylum Arthropoda; class Insecta; order Coleoptera; family Curculionidae; genus Platypus; species Platypus cylindrus. The sequence continues at coordinate 1,341,944 of OX456489.1, read as the reverse complement.
ACATTTTATTAATTCTATGATCAGTGGCGTGCTATAGGGTTGGATAAAAATATATTATAAAAATAATTGTTAATTTATTATGTAAAATTTATTTCGAAATTGTTTAATGGTTTCTTTGGAATACTATGGATTATTTTTAAATGTAAAAATTAATGTAAAATATGAAAATGATTTGACGATCGAAACAATAACAAAAAGCACGTCACTGATCACTCTGACAAATTAACACTAGAAAAACACGAATGCCATCTGTCGGACAAAAACTGTTCTGACCCGTAAATATTTTTTTGATTTTTATTAGTTCAATTCTACATCTTATTATAGTTCTCCATAGTCTAAAAACTTTTTACTTACGTTAAACGTTCGTTATTTTAATTAATAAATTGTACGATAACAATTTCTTACCATATTATTACGAAACTGATTATCTAAAAAGTGCGTAGCAACATGTGCCGGTAATAAATTGAAAAGAATTCGCTTGTTTGAATGTTGCAACGCATCCATTTCACGTTTCTCTTCATTCGCCTGAATTTGCCAAAGAAAATCTAATCGAGCAGTCCATTCCACTTTTCGTCCATGCAGCAGTACAGCCAAAACAAATATAAGTACTTCAAGGACACTAACTACATGCAATGGTATCGTCGATCTAGAATGGTGAAAACGATTAACAACTTGCCGCCATACTATAAGATAATTAAGTATTTATTTACCCTACACGACGGTCATAACAATTAAACAGTTCAATATGTGATAATTCAATAACAACGACATAAATTGCTGACATAATGACTAAAAGAACTATTTTAAGTAAAATTGGTAAGCGTAAGAAAATCGCTACAGCTAAATAATTAAGTGCACATGACAGTATTATGTATTGCGGCAGAGGGCAGGCTCGATGATCATTCTCCAATGGCAAATCTAAGGTTATATTTTCAGTAGTTTTTGATACACACGGTATTTCCGATCGACAAGTAAACTACAATTTAAAAACAAACTATTAATTAATAGTTCATAAATTAATAAGTTCCTAATTATTTATTTTACCACATTAACTTGAGCAACGGTATAAATCAAAACAATGGTAAATACGGTTATGGCAAGTCGCAAAACGAAACTATGCGATATATCCCAAATAATCCATCGAAGACGTACAGCTAAAAGTAAAATAAGTACGGCTGATATCCACATAAAAGCAACAAGAAAAAGGAGTAATAAAATGATGGTTCTTGGAAGTACTATAGCTTGTAAAACACCCATTAGAACTAGAAGAATTAATGCACAAACAAGGGTCGAACTGTAACCAACGTCTAAATCACCGTGATACTGAAAATATATATATAAAAAAAAAAAACAAATTATAAATGCTGTATTCAATATAGTTATATACGCATGCGCAGATTTTTAAATAAAGGCTTCTTTAATAAAATAGCTGCATTTCACTATTTGTGAATGATTTGATTACATTAAAATCTCCAATTGATTTTATTGGAACTGCTTCTAACATACCTGATGTTCTTTATTTTTATCTTTAAAGCACAATGTAAACAAATTGACATGCGTAGACTTCTCTCGGTCAACACTTCTTGCCTCAATCGCTTGTGCCAAATATTTATTCACCCTATTCGATGGTTGATGGTAAACGCTCGAATGCCTTTTCTTAAATGGCCTTTTGAATTTTTCTGTTACTTTGTTCTAAAAATATTTCGGAAAAAATTTATGAAAAATATATCGAAAAAAAAAACAAACATTTATAAAAAAATCAAACTTATAAAACAATTCACTAAGAAAACGAGAAACAATTAAGATGTTCGAATATTAATTAAAATATAAAACGAAGTTTTTGAAAACAGAAAAATTTAATGCAGTGTGGAAAATCAGCGATTAATTAATTAAGTTTATAACTAAACTTAGTTAACTTTATTTAATAGTTTCTGTGTCAGAAATTTCGAACAATTTGATACTAAGCTAATTTACTTCGAGTTAAATTCCTCCAGTAACTCGAAGGGAATCCCAAAAAATATTAGTTTGATCCTTCTTATAAAATATTATTTTGCCAAAAAAAAAAAAAAAAAACAACACAAAATAAATAAGCGAAAAATATTTCGGCATGAACAAAATGAAAACCAGAAAACGGAAAATAAAAATAAAAAAACAAACGAAAACGCGGAAAGATGGTGAAAACAAGCCGGAAAAAGAAAATCAAAGAAAAGCCAGTGAGTAGGGACTCACTTTGCTATCTGAGGCCTGAGTGGTAGATCGATTTTGTTCTTGAGAGGGTGAAATTTCGGTGTGGAGCACCTTTTGCAGTTCTAGCACCTACGAAGCCACATTAGACCAACTATACACCAAATAAGAAGCTATTTTGTCGTTAGACACGAATAATATTAAACTAAATATATGTTATATACCATATTATTATTCTTATACTTTCTCGGATCCATATTTTGTTATCATTACAAGCAAATTAGTTTTTTTTAAAGCAATTATGGAATTTTCTACGAAACAGTTACCGAAAAGTAATCTAAGGAAATGTGAATTTTGGTATACGTAAACTAAGTACGCACGCTAATTATTAGCGTGCAGTAACGATTGTAAGAGCGGCGAAACTAATTAATTAGGCTACAGACTGATTATTTATGAAGCTAAATTTGCAACGGACGCATAAAATAATTCGAATTCTTATTTTCAACAAATATGCCAAATAAGTTCATAATTTTTACCTATTCCTCCTAATTATACAGGGCGGTGAATTACTAGTGTCCAATACAATTTTGGGCATTAGATTGACATCATAATGTCTGTTTTATCTTTTACGTTTGAGTGCCTCATTTTGAACGATAGGAACTCCGATATATAAATTGATAATATCGAAGAAAAATAAAAAAAAAAAAAATTTATTTCGCTCGACTGTCACTATACAAGTGACAATTTCGTTTGTAACAAACAAAATTCCACTTTAAGTATGAAATAAATGGTCATCTATAGCTAATAGTTATGTAATTTATAAAGCATGGTTTTAGAGCTTCAATTTTAAAACTCACATCTTGATTTGAGTGTGCTTGATCTAGTAGTAGGTCGGCATGAAGTACTCTTTGCAAGTCTGATACCTATAAGGCATAAATTTATATAGGATGTTTTCCAAAAATTGATAATACGTATATTTGAAAGATGGATATTCCAGATTAAGTATTAATATTCTCGGATATTGAAAAAAAAAAAAAACACCCTGTATATTTAGTTAACCTACTTAAAATACTTGTGAAATATGCTAAATGGAAAATGGTCTTATTCTACTCTAGAATTGGAACATTCTATGTAAAAATCTATTAGCTATTGCATTAACTAGTATTATTTGTATATTTCAAAAAATTACGGTGAAAAGAATAATAATGAACTGATGGGTAAATTATTTATGAAAAACTGCCGCAGAATTACAGTTACTGAAAAAGTTATTTTGACATTCAAATTAAATAACCTATCGATCTGTATATTCTCCATTAACGATTGTCTACGACTGACAGCTCTAAATTGATTAAATAAAATTCGGCAACAGTTTTTTTTTTTTTGTTATTATCGGTGGTGGTTTTTGAGTGAAATGATAATTTTCCAAAAGTGACCACTCCTAGTGGCAACTTACCACTAAATTGTGTTAAATTACATCTTGGTACATAGTAGTTAGTGATATAAACATTTTTACTTTCTATTTTGTGTTATTGTTCGTTTTAGCTGATTTACAATGTAGTAGAAGATTACACTTACCGCATCCTGAAAAAAGGTAAAAAAATTAAAAAAAAAAAGGAAAATTGCACCAGGATGCTTTAATTTTGCTAATAATTATTATTACTTTATAAAGAACTAGATTCTAGAACTTTATATTCAACGTCAATTCATAATCAAATCCATGTTTTTTGATTAATTATCGATTTCACTATGTAGAGAGATTAACAAGCTTAATTGTGACTTGATAATTACCCTTTTTATATTCGAAAAGCAGTTTTTTTTTTCATATCGAAAGCAAAGTGAAAAGAATTTTTAACTCTAAGAAATCAAGCTTTAGCTTGCTGTCAAGCATTTCAGGCAAAATATTTAGTTCATATCCAACACAACAGTTCACCGTCCGTAGACATTCCCGTCGCGCATCATTCGTATTACAATCAACAGCAGCCTATACTTTATGAAACTTATTTACACGAGTGATATTTTTTATCAGAATTCTATGCCATAAGCACACAATCCAGCGAATTATTACTATACAGAATGGTTTTTTATTCTTACTTTTCGTGTTGTAACTGATTTCAAATCCGGATGTAGTGCCATATTGCTGAATGGAACTTCCATCGAGTATTTGATTGAATGAAGTAATTGTACCACAACATTGCTGACATTTTTAAAGCTGAGTTTCCTTCGCTGAACGGCACCAAGAGCGGAACGAACCTGGAGTGTGTTGAACAACAGTGGCTGAAAGATCGGCAACAGGGCGCCGGGGATAGAAGCGGGTTAGTTACAACAAAGGAAGTGTTTTGTGCATGTGAGGAGATGACAGGTTAGTTTTGAATGATATTTAAACGGAAGTAGTTTGTAGTACATAACAGTGTGAATTAAAGTCGGTATATTTAGTAACAGTAATGGAATCGTCTGGTACAGTGTAAATGTAGGCATGCTACATCTATGAGGAAGTTGATAATATAATATGCTGTATGTAAAAGTGAGATAAAGAATATATCGCCAAAGATGACGGCGAATTTATTGAGAATTTTCTATTCTAAATATAAAAATATTGGTTACACATTAGAAAAGTTAATTTAGTCAAATTTGCCGGGATGGGAAATTTGTTATCAGGAACTTGGGGTTGCACTAATACATGGACAAATGCATAGATCATTGGAGTACTTATAGTATATGTATGATGGTGTGTGCTGGCAATACAAGTAAATCATGCCTTATGCTAGTATACTGATAAGCAGATTAAGGTTATGGAAGCTATTCGTTACTGAAAACCTATGCATGTCGAGTTTGTTACTGATTGATGATTGAAAGCTTGATACATGTATGAAATAAAATGTTTTGTTCCAAAAAAAAAAAAAAAAAAGTTAAAAATTCAATAACGATTTAAATTTGAGGAAATAAATAGTTTCGAACAAGCTCACTGTAGTAACTTTCTACTGATAGACAAGGGATTAAAAACAAATGATTTTGGATCATTCAATTAATTTCATTATCTATAACTAACTTTAGACGTTACCTTTCTTCTTCTAGATGGCGGTACAATAAAATATGTCGTAACACAATGATCGCGTAGATACTGATTTCTTGATCCACCATTGCCAGCTTCAACTTCATATTCACCACCTAAATAATCTAATGTCGCTTGCGTTACATGCACCCTCCTATATTAATCATCACGAAACAAAATCGAAATAAATTACCACTAATTTGATTTCATATTCGAATAGTAAAAGAAAACTTTACCCTGGTTCACCACCCGCTTCCATATTATTAGCTAAAGTAACATCATTCGACCATACATCATATTGCCATTTTCTTAAACCTAAAACACCACATAATACACGACCGGAATGAATACCAACACGCATATTTAATTGAACATCGGTAGCTTCCACAACACTAGCAATTGCATCAATCATATCTAAACCCATTTCAACTGTACAATGTGCATGATCCGTACGTGGTTCTGGTAAGCCTGATACACAATAATAACAATCACCCAAAATTTTTATACGTAGACAATGATTATCCTGGAAAAATAAAATGTTAACCAATTATAAAAATATGCAGGTGTCGAAATACTAGTGACTTGATCCTAATCGACCTGATTTCGATCAATAGAATTTTAACAAACTTCAGAGTCCTGTATTTCCGAAACGGTTTGGAAATTCGATGTGCGATCAGTGAAGCTGATTCGAGGTATTTACACACTACAAATACTAGATAAAAAAAAGTAGCGCATTGTATTTAAAAAAATTAAACTGGATAGCGGAAATCTATTTTGGAAAACTAGAATCGGAATGCCTATACGGCAAAACGAAAGCCCTCGATGAATCATTAAAAATAAAGCAGACGTCATGTTAATTTGATAAATTGTCTAGTTCAAAAATGAGGCAGACACTAGTAATCGACCACCCTGTATACAGCAAATCAATAAAATTAAGGTCACTTACATTAGCCAATTGATCGAATCTGCCGAAAAGTTCATTTAGAAGCCGTACCAATTCTTGAGCAGTACATTGTGATGCTAAAACGGTGAATCCAACGATATCGGCAAACAGAATACTGTAAAATAGATGAGCGCCATTTTATATTTTTAATAGTTTTATGACTTTTTATTTAAATGGATCAGCAAAATAGGCGATTGTATCATGAAAAATTAAACTTGATTGAAAAAAAAAAAAAAATGATATGTAAATTCTACAGTCTACTCACCTAACATTTTCATGTTTTTGTATATAAATTTTATGAAACTGTCCTTCTACTGGTGATATAATGTCATTTTTCATTTCCATTGCCACATGCTGAGGGAGAACTGACAAAAGTAAACGTTCCTGAAATATATTATTGTAATATTTTAATTTAAATATGTTAAATTAATTAGAAATTTATTGATTTAAACAACTTGTTTGGAATTGACTGGAAAATTTGCTTACCAATTTTTCATTTTCATCTTCCATTTCCAGTCGGGCTGCAATGCAATTTCTCGTGTCCAAAAATGCCTTTCGTTGTGCATGTTCCATTAAATTATGCAGAAATATGCCGACAATATTGACGCAGAAAAATACCACAACATTGGCAATCAGCTACAGTAAAAATTTAATGTGAAACACTACGTAAAATGTATTTTACATAATTTTAATAAAATTAAAAATTTGATAAACTTACTTGTTGCCATTTTAAATGTGGAAAATCTACGGATAAAAATGACGTGGCGGCAACATGAGCAGCGCATAAAACGAAACCATAAACAGCAGCAATCCAGGATTTTAATGGCATCATGGCGTATGCCAAATAGATCACAAATACGACCTGAAATAATAACAACAATAAAAACTGCACTTTGATAAGTTCTAAATCTGTGCTTAAATAATTAATTAAAAAAATTAACAATGGCAAAGTAACGAACATATTTAAAACTGATTAAAAATTACCTGCCATGTTCCTTCGGCAATAACTTTTGTTGCTGTACTACTAGGGTACAATGGCAATGCCAATGCACAAAATGTGGCCAAAAAAAATAGTACCGCATAGCACACCCACAACAAGTACGCGTCCTGCATAAAACGTGTATGAAGGAAGGCTAATAACAATGCAAATAGTATACAGTGTGCACCATGATAAACATTTTGAATTGTTGCTGCATGAGAATAAAACTGTAAAATAAAGAATAAGTAAAAAGAGTGATTGAATTACGATTCTAAATTGCTAAAAAAAATTTGAATTTATTTATTTATTAGATTATTTAATTAAAAATAATGGCAATAAATTAAATCAAAAAAAAAACTTAATGTAAAATTAAATGAAACTTACCAAACCTAAACCGGCCAACCAGAATGTCAATAAAACGAATAATGCAACAACAGCAACAACACTGGAATGTTGTAATTTACATATGTACCGTTGATAGAGTTGTTCCAGCTCATCATTCTCGAAACGGTGCGGATTGAATGCACGAGCCAGAAAACGGGGCGATGTCATTGCCTTCACACTGTGATCCATATTAATTTAATAGTAATTTTCTAATTACTATGCAAATTAATTAAAAATGAATAAGCTACATGCCGCTCTATTCGATATATATATATATATATATAGTTAGTTAATCATAAAAAAAAACCGCAGGAGTTTTTTTTTTAAACATTTAACTGGCAGAGCAACGGTGAAAATATGCGATGGAGAAGTAGTAAGCCATTCCTAAGAAGAAGAAAAAAACAATAAAAAAGTGCCATTAATTGCCAAATTTTACTAATGAAATAATCCATTTTTAACATGATGTTGTTTTGTTTTTCGCTAATTTGAAGTTTCAATCTGGAAACTATTTGCTTGTCTTTTGTATTTCCAAGAACAATGAACTGTCTGTGTATAATCTGTAATTTGTTTGGCGATTTACCCGCAAGGAGATTACAATGTTTTTTTTTAATTTTAAAACTAGACGACATGGAAAAAATCAACAATTTTAAAAACACGATAATTGCAGACTTTTTTTCTGTCATTATTATGAGTCTGTGATCCGATTCTATAAATTGGATTTTATAATCGATTCTACAATACACATAGAAATATATTTTGCTATTTAAATTATATCTGGTTAATATTATTAATTTTATGTACATTATTATATTCGCCAATAAGTAGTGACGAATCGCTACAAAATCGCAAATATAGACTCTATAAAATTCAGAAACTTTATTTTCGAATAAACAGTTCAATGATTTGAATAATTCGATCGTGGTTTCGATTAACGTTGTGTAACGCTTTGTCGTTTGACTGATGTTGCGGAAAATGTCTAATGGAAAATGAATATAAAGAGAAACGAAGCGATGGACAACATGTATTACATATGTATTATGTATATATATATTGCTTATGTAAGATAAAAGTAGATGTATAGGATAAATGTGTGTCATAACCGGCGTGGTTTGATGTGAATGAAGTGAACCGTCCTACATTTTTTTTTTCAATTAGATATAAATAAAATCAGTAATTCTTGTTGGTTTTAGTAACAAGATAATGAAATGTATTATAAAGTTAGACATTTCACATGCTCGACTCTGACTGAAATTAAGCAAAATGAATTGGAATTAATAAAAATTAAATAAAAAAAAAAAAAAAATCGACTTCAAAGTAGATTTTGAAAAAAACTTAAATTTTTACTATTTTGCATTACTACAGAAGTTTTGCGATTTTGTTTTGAAGTGTTTTTGAAAAATATTTTTAAGACGTAATAAACAAATCTGACTTTCGATCATTTGCTGTGTGGACAAGCCGGAAGTCATTGAACATTTTGTTGACAGCCTCCCATGGCTGTCGGATGAAGGGAGCAGCCGAAGTGTATAGTCCATATCAAAATTTTTATCGTTTTGTTGGACAACAAATTGAACTTGATTTTTGAATCAATTTTCGAAAAAAGGTTATTGAGAAAAGTTGTTTGTATAGTTGCCACAAGTATTTTGTTTTTTTTTTTTTGACAAGCATACGCTAACACCCTGTATAATATCCTAAATAGCGTTTGTAAAATTTTACATAGAAAACGCATTTTTCCAAAAAAAAAAAAAAGAAAAAAAAAGGGTTTGAAATCATCCTAGATAGAGTAGGAGGTGGCAGAAACTTAGGCTATTGCTTACACAAGTAAAAGTTTACCATAAAACTTAAATTTTTCTGGCACTAATTTACATACATAGAAATCGATCATCTACATGTATTTAAGTCGAAAACATATGCCACATGCACTTGACTCAAATAATTTCTGGCACTGATTCAAAACATTTTAAAAGCACAACATTATTATTCTATTCCCGTTTTTCGTTTTTAATAATAAAATTTTCGGATTTTAAATGCTTTCAAAAAAAAAAAAGAAAAAAGAACAGTTGGTAAATTTATGGTCGACATGTTACTACCGAAATAATATTGACATATTTTATAAAAAATAACTATGATTTTTTTTATTTGATGAGTATAAATTAAACAATAAAAAAATAATTTGAAAAACATTTATTTTCAACAATGAAAATTTGAAATTTGAGAGAAAAACAAAAACTAGGAAAAAAAAAACATTAGATATTAAATAAAATGTGCAAATAAACAGTATAGTGCACCTGACTCAATGACTGAAACGATTATAAATAGTATACCTATTTGAATAGATGTGACAGCCGCGGATGAATTATGGATTCGAGTATTTCAATGAACGTACACCCATAAAAGGACTTTTTCAGCTACTATTCAGCATTAATTTTTCTAATAACGATGTTTTTACTATTCATAAATAATTAATTTTCAAAAATATTTGCATCCATCATTTAATTTAATAACTTTTACATTTTGGTTGAAATTTTGCTCTATTTCTAACCTCTTATTCACATTTTTGAATGTGTTTCTTTATGAACGATTGTGGCAAATTATACTATTGCAATATGCTAATGATTTACGGAGAATCCGATGGAAATGCAGCTGCTGCAAAACGTATTATATTATTAGTCGATTCTATTTTCAAGACTCACTTTAACGTAGGTCAGTTTTGCGGCACCAGCTTTTTATTCCGAATCTGCCATTGAAAATAATGACACCATCATCCTAACACCCTGTATATTTTTCTATTTTCATTCAATGACATTTGAATGAAAATTTGAAAAAACAAATGTAAGTTAAACATTTATTTTTTTTTTTATTATACCTAATTACGTATTTTAATTATCTCTACAATTTATTGTAAACATTTCGAGTATTTACGATCTTTAATTGATTTTACTCCTACTCAAGACTCAGATTTTGACAGATTAAATTACCAAACATATCACAAATCACAACATGATCTTGTTGTACTTTATTATATACAATGGTGACATCTATTTAATGTATTTCTTATGTCAATTACGTCTAGTTGCTTTTGCCTTTCTTTTGTCTTCTAATCTTCAAAGTCAATTTTTTAGACATTAGTATCAAAGATTAGAAAACTACTACTATAGTATAAATATAATTTAAAATACTAAAAATTACGATATTATCTTGATTATTCTCTGAATCTGTTCAAAACCTCACAATTTAAATTGTCTAGAAATTGCAATCTACTCGTTGCACTAGTTTTTCTTTTTTAAACTAATGCAATTAAAAAATGTAATGTATATAATTAGAGAACGTTACGATATTAAAACAGACTGGTTTACATAAACTACTTATCGAATTTTAATTTTAGAATGCATAAATAAACAACTAGCGATAATTATCAAACTGAATGTTTGAAACATCAAGAATTTCTACATTTATTTAACAAGTTTTATAATATCCGTATGCTTTAAATAAACAAAAAAATGATGCAAAGAAATAATTCTTACCTTATCACACATCCAAATTTTGTTTATCACAACAGTACATCAGTTAAAAATTACATTAGAAGGGCTCAAGTTTCATATAAAAGAAGCGCATTTATATAATGATCTTTCATTAGTCATAACAATAAACATGAAACATATTTGATTTTATATTTATATTTCAATAATCAAAAAGAAAACACAGCAGCAAAACTTCACAGATATACACCCGGTTTCGAAAATAAAACTCCCGTAGAAAATCAATGCTTATATATTTGTAATTTTTCGAAATTCTATTTTCTTGTTTTCATCATCATTCACAACGACACAAAAACATTAAAAGACATTACTTAACAACATATAATAGCAAAACTAGCCTGAAATGAACTAATTGCATTTCAAACATATCGTCAATATCAAAAAATAAACAGACAAAAAACAGCCTAACAACTGGAAACAAAATGTGAATGCTCTCTTCAAGACCTTTAACCTTCATTAGTAATAGTAAGACAAAAAAACGAAATTAACATGCGTAATAATGCACACCTACAAGAGGTTAAACATTTGGTACAGTGTGCGACATCTAGTGTAAAGGGGAAGGATTTTTCAGAAAGTAGAAAGAAGATTCATTCGTATTGTAGATGGATATGCTGATGTCTGATATTAATCATTTCGATATATCGTCCCCGCAATATGATCGATTAGATATCAAACCAGAAACCGGTTGTCGTGTTCCGGTTATTATTGTAATATAACTATACAAAAACTGGCTTGACAAAAAGGCGAAAATATAAAAATAAGGAGAAATATTCAAATGACATTTATTAAATTAAGATTTATTTCAAATAAACATAGCTTATAATATTCGCTTTTGAATGATATACATCACACATACAAGAAAAAAGAAAAAACCAAATACTAATACAATTTTATCGGTTATTTCTCGTCTTCCATATTTATTTAATAGTTTTCCAGATTTAGTAATTGTTCCAGAGGTTACTTTTAATTCTTCATGGTTACTTTGAATTGTTTCAGACGAAACGGCTAAATTATCTAAAGTTCGGGCACTCTAAAGATGACATTATTATTTCTTTAATATTTCAAATATTGCCAAATTAATAATATTTAAAATATACGTGTATCTACCTGTTTGGTGGTTTCAGCTAATTGTCTGCTTATATTGAATAATTGGTCTGTAACATTGGAATTCATTTTCGCCATTGTGGCTTTATCCCTTTTGATTCGATGCTTCATTTCTGTATCTGCCGTTTGTCTAAGTAATTCTTCTTTGTTTCCTTTCTCTATTGTTAACATTGATTTTAAATTTGCTTTTTTGAAATTATCCATGTTACTATAAAAATGGGTAGTTGAATAAACAAAATATGTCAGACAAAACAAATGAAAATGTTGAAACGTTTTTCTATTATTAATCATATGCTAACTTTATGATATATAAAAATTACTAGTTTTTCGACTAAATTACGTGTGTGTACCTTGCTAATTGTTCCCTTTCCAAAACCACTTCTTTTAACAATTCTTGATTTTTAAGTTCTTTTGCTACATCTCCGAACTTATCAATCAATTTTCTGACTGATGATATTTTCGAACGACCCAGGCTATTCAAATTTTGTAATTCTGCAAGAGGTCCTGTGCAATCGGTAATATCCTTTAATATTATATTAATTATTATTAAAGTGAATAAAAAATAAAAGCAAAATTTTACTAAAATACGAAAAAGACGTCAGTTATAACATCCGAGATTATCGCTGCCATTTAATATTTCTAAAATTGCAGTAAATCAGTTTGTGATTATCAATACGCATACGAAATTATACTTGTCGATAAAAAAACCGCAATTATTTTCGATTTTTCCAGCCGAAAAAAGCACTATTATGACGTCATCGATAACGGGCAAAGTTACCCGAATTAGTGTAGCCCCTTACTACTATAGATTACCGGTTTATTTTATGAAGAAGAAAAAGAAACATAACCCTCCGTCTTCTTTGCTTTACAGAAGTCATGCACATATGATTTGGTCACTTAAATCATTTAGTTATATACAATTGAATAAGTTAAACGTTAATTCTTAATATTAATAATAATATGGTGAACGAAACGCTATAGATGTAGGAAAATTAAGAGTTGAACTACTGCTGATATACAGTTATAATACTAGCAAGAAAATGTCTGGTTAAGTTAATTATTGTTTCTGTTTATCTATTGTTTTTGGACTTTTTTACATTTTTAAGCATTAAAGAGTGAGTTTTAGTTTTTTAAATATCGAAAAAATTATAATAAATCACATTGTTCATTAAATCTAATACTGTTTACTTTCTAAACTACATTATTGAATTGTATTTCGTGGAATATTTAGTGAAAAACAATAAAAATAACTATCACCAGCACACATGCAAATTTGTTATTACCTGAATAACAGCCTTTAATTGTAAGTGGTTCTTTGTAATATCTGCACGTAAATTTTTTAGTTCAAATTGGATAGAATCCATAGCTGTTTTTAATAACTTATAATAATTAAAATAAATAAATTTAATATTGTTTTTCTAATCAAATAAGCGTTTTGACTAGAATGGAAATATGAATGGATGCTATTAGTTTTAAACTATTGTTCAAAGAGGTCACTAGTATTATGCAATAGACTTTTCTCCTGTCTGTCAATTACAGATGGAAGGGAAAACACTGTTAAGTTAACAATTTTTATTGACAAATACAATATGAATATTTAGATAAATGAAAATATGAAAAATAAAATGTTTCTGTCAAGCAAGTGGGAGTCAACGAAATCAAGGGTAAAATAAAATAAACTATGTGGAGGTCTAGTAATTCATGATGACGTAATTTGTTGTTCTTTGGCGGTTGTCGGCATTGCTTATCATATTTTATTGTTAAAAAAACTAATAGTTTATTTAAAAAACGACTGCCTTTATGATAAATGTGATCTGTACGCATGTTCCTTGCACTAACGCACGTAATATTAATATATATTATAAATTAATATACAGAGTGGTCGATTACTAGTGTCTAACGACTGATTGGCGCCGCTATGTTTAACTAACCACATATTACATAAATTAAATAAACGTACAAATTAAAATCGCAAATTCTAAATTAGACATGTTGTTGCCATGGGAACCATACTTCAAACAGAATTTACTATTCTTCTAATTATTGTCTATAATACACATCGTTCGGCTTTACTATGTTGTAATGGAGCCTACGTACTTGGCCTTAAGCTTATTCCGTAAGCGACAGTATGATAAATGTATTGAAGTGTGTTCAAATATTTTGGATAACCAACCACTGGATCAAGCAGCCTGGTGTTTGAAAATGAGAGCCCTAACACAAATGGTATGTACAAACGTATTTATACGTTTTAGCCAATGAATAAATTTAGGACTACTGCATAAATCGGCAAATGTTAGATTCTGTATTTATCTCAGATTTACGTTGATGATCTGGAAACTGAGGGCACAACTCCAGATGATATATTAGATGAAAATGTTGTGGCAACAGCTCCTAGACCGGAAACATCACTTAAAAGCTCGGCCACAGTTTCAGTGCCATTTAGTGCTCTGAGGTAAAAGTTTTCATTAGGCTATATATTAATTATGGGCACATTATCCAGGCGTGTCATTGAACAATGATTACAGTACAAGACCTCGTACAAGTACTGGCCGACCACTTTCTGGTGTAACTCGTCCAGGTACTCATAACACTCGTCCAGGTTCGACATTAGAACGATTAAGAACAACAAGACTTGGTACTCAAAATTCAGTAAAGGTAATTCGGTTGGGCACAGCTTCGATGTTATCACAAAAAAATGGTGATTGTTAAATCTACAATTTTTTTTTTTTTTTTTTTCACATAATTTCGCCCATTTTTATAGGTCCTTTTATACAAATCTCTCGATTGAATTTTGCCAAGTATGCTAAAAATAAAATGATCAATAAACCACTTTTTGAGTATTTATTTTATAATGAGGGCGATGTAAGGAATGCGATGGAACTGGCTGTGTTGGCTACGCAAGCTTGTGAATTTAAAGTAATTTTTTGTTTTTAACATTAAAATTACTTAAGCATTAATTAACGCTACTAAATGTAAAGGTTATCTACCGAACATAGACTTCCGATTATTAAAAACACAACGGCTCTGACTTCAGCCTAAAGATTATTATCTCTAATAATCTTTAAATTACCTTAAAATTCTCTCCTTCATAGTTTTTAAACAATACCAATTTCTAATTAGAAAACAAGGTTCATTTCAGGATTGGTGGTGGAAAGTGCAATTAGCAAAATGTTACAACGCATTCAATTTATTAAGGGATGCAGAACAGCAAATTAGAAGTGCACTAAATCAACAAAAACACCTTGAAAATTATATTCGACTTGTCAGAATTTACATTATGCTAGGTAAACTTACGTATTTGTAATAGAAACATACATTTAGTAATTATTATACAAGAGAAGAGGTAGACTAGAAGATCTCCCAAAGACAAAATATGTCATAAAAATTAGGAACACATTTGTTTTGTTTTTTGTAAAACCAAGAATAAACCGTCCTTTACCGATAATATCAGTAAAGTTTCTTGAATTAAATCATTAAAGTTTTGACAAAGGTGAAACAACACTTGAGATCAAAGATTGAGTGACTATGCGTCGTCACAACAAATTAGAAATGGACCAGACATAAAATTGATTTCTATACATTTCAGATCAGCCCCTGACCGCTGTAGCAATTTGTAAGCAAGGCTTAGAAATATTTCATAACGATGTCACTATCATGACAGAATTGGCACGATTAAATGAGGGATTAAATGAATCATTAATGTCATTGAAATATTATCGAAGTGTACTTATTGCAGATGCAATGAATACGGAGGCTATTGCATGCATTGGAATGTATCATTTCTATAATAATCAACCGGAACTATCTATGAGATATTACAGGTAAAAGAATTATTTTATAGAATCGTCGAGAGTGCCTTAGATTTTGTTGATTTTACGATTTATGTCTTTTATTTTACATTTTAATTCATATCACAACAACCAATCTGAATTAGAATTATCATTATTTTAGGAGAGTTCTTACTATGGGTGCGCACACTGCTGAATTATACAATAATTTAGGATTATGCTGTTTATACTCTCAACAATGGGATTTAGTATTAGTATGTTTCCAAAGAGCTTTGAAACTGGCTATTGATCCAGTAATTAAGGCAGATGTTTGGTACAATCTTTCTTACGTAGGAATTGTAAGTAAATTTACCGTTTAATTGTTTCTATAATTCTCCACTGTCCAAAATACTTTTTTAATACGAATATTTTAGGAACAGCGTTAAATTACCAATATACATTTCATTTTTTTTTTTTTTTCCTGCAGGCAACTGGCGATCTAGACCTGGCTATCCAATGTCTAAATTTATGTTTGTCAGTGAATTCTTCGCACGCCTCAGCCTGTAACAATCTGGCAGTGTTACATAACCGAACAGGCAAAATTCATCTCACCAAAGCTTTCTTAGCATCGGCTAGAGAACACCAATCCGATATGCAAGAAGCAGTCATTAATTCGGAGATTCTGCAAGATATTTGGAATAATTTTAATTCGAAATAAAGAAAAACACTGCACATATCATGTCTACACTTTAAATGTTGTAATTATATTAGTATATAGTTCAAAATTGGAGTGGACAGTAGTAATCGACCACCCTGTATAATATTTTAATACAACTGATTAAGAAATACATTTAGTGAATTTTATTAAAACAGCATCTACGTTCATGCAAAAGATTCTGGTAGCATCACGATGTTTCGCTTGCATATAAAAATCACGTTTTCTATTAATTGATACATACAAATCTATGAATAAGTACTTTATAATTATTTTTCGATCGTCGCAGCTATTAAACGAAAACTATCAATTCATAAACTGGCTAATTTCTTTCTAGATTTTGTATACTGAAAACTTACACTATAAATTGTTCGCCGCAAAATTAATTTAACTCTAAAATCTAGTATACTATGGATGTGCTTGTGTTGCTTTGTCGCGTTGCCCTCTCATTGGTTGAATCAAAATGGTGGGTAATATAAAGAAATGCTGCTTGTCACTTTTTTATTTCATTATTAATTTCTTCTCTTATTCGGTAATATATTCAAAGATGAAGATTATGCGTTCAGCACACTCATCATAAATACACATAAAAATGCATGCATACCAAATCACTTTAATTTGATAGAAATCACAGTAATTAGAAACTGTGAATATATTGAGGGGGTTAGGTTGATATTGTACAAAATTATTATAAAATTAATAAATACCCAAGTAAAAAGAAAATCGAAATCAAAACAATACAATGATAATTTTATACACGAAAGGGGTACCCTTGCTGAGAGACTATGTCGATTTTCTCTTGGCGGAATGTCGTATTTCTTTAAGGAATGTAGTCTCCAACCAGGTACCAAACACACCTGAGTTTGTACAGTCTGTTAAACAGATAGGCTACACCGCTTTATATCGATGAAATGAAAGAAATATTATTCAGTGATACTGCAATGACTGCCGGAACTGGTACATCGACTGTACCGGGTGGTACTGACCAAAAGAGTTGCGCAGTTTATAGTAAAATCATAGCCTTTCGATACTAAATATTTTATTGGATTGCTGCATTCCAATGATATTTTGTCTTAGAATGTACCTGACCGCTTGGAACTTAAAATAGGAAATTTAGTTGAAGTACACCTATGCCGGTAAACGGAAACAAAAAAAATGTATTTTTAATTCGAAAGAAAAATGTCGATTTCCCCGGACAGTTAATGGTGGTGTATTTTTTGATATATATCTGTTGTGATGCACTGTGCTATTTTTATTTTAGTATAATAAACACATTTGATTTGACGATCGCATATTTTGATATGGGCGCAAAAGAGGGCGCGCGATTTTTGGGATTTTTTTAAGTTAGAAAAATGGTAAGGACCAATGATTTGATTGAAACTAATCTCTACTACCTACCTATTTAGTTTTTATTAAAAGTCTCACAAAAGTCAATAATCGATTCCCCCAAGTTTCATTGATTGTTATGTTGTAACCTCTATTTTGTTTAGATTTACTAGGTGCGAAAAGAAGACTGTAACTAAAACAGTATCGATCGAACACCACTCATATTTATATATATATATTTTTTTTTTTTGTAATATAAGTGACATTCAATTCATAATTTTCTTTCTGTAAGTTTATCAATGGAATATATGTATATGCTTGCCATCTCCATAAAAAGGGTAAAATCTATAAGTATACACACAACATTTATTCACAACTTAACTTTTTATTAAATTAAAATTTCATAACAAAAAAATAATTACAAAGCATCGATATAACCGGAATTTAGGACTCTCTTCTCAATTCTTCGTTTTAACTTTGTAAAAATAATTAACATATCAGGTTTGTTGGCGCCTATTTTCTCATTGAGGCGATTTTTTTTTTTTTTTTTTGTAATACACTCACTTCACTTTTATGTATTTCATTTGGTGTATGTGTTCCTGTATTTATATAGAAGGATTTGGTATAAATATAATAGACGCAAGTGTCTAATCAAGGAATATAGACATTTTCAAACTAATAGCAAACGACTCGGAAAATATCGGAGAAAAGCTAAAGCAACTGCGTGTAATCTATGAAATTGTTAGCAATGTGTGTTAATCTATATTTTAATCAATTAGGATAGATTTCGACAACTTTGAGCCATTTTTTTTTTTCAAGTGTTCTAATAGAGAACAAATGTGTTTTTTTCTGTGACCAGAAAAGTTATTCTGTCTGTTGGAAATGTCAGAATTGATGCACTAGGCTCTAGATTTTTAAAAAAATGTATTATTGATATTATATAAACAAGATTAAAACAAGCAGTCCTTAATTTATAATCAGTTTATACTGTTTGTTGATCTTATCAGCATCTGCAGATTCCAAGTCCAATGCCAATCAATTTAATTGGTCCATATAGATACATATATACTAGGATATTTTCTTTCTCAATAGCCAAAAAACATTGGAAAACATTATTTTAAACAGATCAAAAACCAATTGTTTAAATTTTCAGGATACACCAAATATTCTAACCCTAACAAAAACTGTACCGTTGTCAGTTTATTTGTAACTGTAACTTTAGGAATAGATTTTTTTAAATTCCTATGTTATATAAAGATAAGAGAAATAAAATGAATTAAGTCTTATACATCATTAAAATTCCCCGCAAAACATAACCAAATTGAAGCCCCCCTGCTACTAACTAATGTTTGCCTATGGTTCTGCTAACGTGTTACATCGTTACCAAACATTAAAAGCGTAGGAGTAAAAGACAAAATAGCTCTCTAGTCTAGTCCATACAAGACATCGCGTATTTCTATTTCGTTTTGACCCTCTGTTTTTCTTCTTAAAATATGTCATTTATCATCATTTTTAAAGTGTACTCAAGTAACAAAATACAATCCTATTATTTAGACATATGCGAATTGAGTAGTTGCGTTTTTTATTCAATGCAAATATTTTAAAAGCCGTACAACTGACAATCAAAAGTTATTGTATGTATTAAGCGCCAAAATGTGATGATTTGTAGCTCATTAAGGTCATTTTTTTTTTGAACAATTCAGGTCATCTATTGTTCTTAGAATTTCATCTAAATCTCCATTGTTAAGATCTGGTGACAGTTCATTATCACAGTCAATATTCACGAAATTACTGAAACCTCTTCCCAGTTTGTTGGCTATTTGCTAAAATGTTTAAAACCACATAATTTTATTAATTAGTGTATCATAAGTGTACAGCATTTTTTTTAAAGATCGCATAGACAGTCTAAATCGTACAATATTGTTTGAATTGCGTAAATTCGCGCCAAAACATGCACCACAGCCGCCTAGATCGCTGTGACGTCATAACCTTGTTAATCGACGCGGTACATGGAGATCGCTCTAATTTTTTGAATTAAATGTTTTTTTTTTTTTTTAATAATGGAATTTAATGATTGACCAATCAAATATAATTATTCAGCTTGGTGTTTTAACGAACATTTTCAAATGTAGAAATACTCTTTATTTTAAACAATGGAAATATTATTACACATTATAAAACTTCCCTTACACAAATATATCCCCTTTTATTACTATTACTATACTTATACACTGCATAAGTAATTAACAAATCGTAAAATAAAATGTTTTTTCTATTAATTCTTCAAAATTATTCATTAGTTTCCTTAAATTTAGCAACTTTTGTCTATAATTTAACCAATATTTTTACTATTTCTATAATATAGCAACGATGACACCTCTCCTTAAATACAACACGCTGTATATACTATATATATTCTATTTGATTTCAGGTGAGCTCAATTAGGCGGCCTGACGGTCCAGGCCCCGACTGGCCGTAGGATGTGCGGGCGATGCGCGCCGGCCTTTGCACCGTTAGCGCACCCTTGGCCGCGTGCAGCCCTCCAGCCGCAGCAGCTTTACCCCCTTCAGCTCGTATTTTGGCATTACATTTCGTGCAAGATCAAACCCTCTATTTTGTGGTGACGGCCAAATCACGGGTGCGCGAAGTATATTTACAGATATGCCGCCATTTTGCACAACAAGGAATGCTCGATACCGATTTATTCGGATTGGCACTTATTTGTGGTAAGTTGTACCATAAATAGTAATGGGGACAAAAAAAAAAATCGGTACTCACATTATGCGACACTATACACATTGCACGTGACTACCAATCAATGAATGACACGTGGTATGTAAAATAGAAAACTGCGCATATACACAAAAGTCACAGAATTACAACACAATAACGGATGGAATCCGCTTCAGCTTCGTAAACGTAACTTTAGCCACTAAAGATTCAAAACACGGTTATAAAATTTCTTAATTCGTAATCAGAATTTGAAAGAATTGACATTGACGAGACAAGAATTGAAAGAGTGATCAATTCTAGTATAAAAAAACGCACCGAAAGTAACAATTAGATAATAAAAAAATTATAAATAAAGGATTTCAAATATGCACAAAAATTATCCTCAAAAATAGCGCTAGAATAGTCTGGTTAAGGTTACGTTCCATCTCTCATCTTCTGATCGAAAAAATTGTGTGGTTAAAGCGCAAGCGCCATCTTAATTCGTATTTCGTAAAAATTTCATGTATTAAAAAATAAGAATTAATGAATTGAATAACCACTTCGATTAAAAACAATATGTTTATATCAAGATTTACATACTAAAACTATGTATTCAATTTAAGAAGTTGCATAATGCTACTATTATTATAATAATAATAATAATCCTCCAAACCAAATACTTTATTCTAAATCTAAAAACCGAGGTAAATGATATACATATATGGAATTAATTATTCAAAGAATTCGTGTACAATTATCTTACATGTAGGATGGTAGGTGATATCATTACATTTTTCTACTATTACCTATTAATATTAATAGGCAAACGGTGGCAATGTGTTTTATTCACAATCACTTCGCCTCGTCATTGATTAGTACCACATGATGATTTTCATGTACAGTATAAATAATTATTGTTATTAGTTTTATATTAATTTTGAAATGTTTTCATTGCAATTCGATTTCATCTTTTCGAAATCTTTTATGCATATTAATGATATGTAATTCTATTAATACTTTTCGTGAGTTGTATTAATAACTATTTTTAATTTGGCCTAGAGTTGCTGCTACTCTAGAAGTTTTTTTTTTTTTTTTTTGTGAATCAATATATTAATTTTTTTGTGCCACGAACGTATTTTCTCTTTAATTTTTATATAAAGATGTACCTACCTGCCTAGAAAATATTTAATTATGCAAAATTCCCAAATTGCTATTCAAAATAAAACTCTGGAGTTCCTTAGTTCTTCATTTAAGAGTTTGTTAAATTCAAATGAAGCACTTAAAATCAAGTGCCATGAAAATATACTAAGCAACTAAATTTTAGACAGTTTGAATAGTATAAAATATTATTGAAAGAATAAGTACTAAAAAAACAAAAAAATAAAACTCTAGTTATTTCGTATGTCTTAAAGCTAAAGTAACCTTTCAGTTACCCTTAAAAAATGTTGCTCGCAACAGTAGTAATGAAATGCCCTCAAAAATGTTAAAACATTTAAAATTCAATTACTTTGGACCTGAATTAAAAAAAAGTTATCTTCTCTATTCAACATACATAGTATCAAAGATGATACCTTCGACTCAATCATCTATCTTTTCTATCTTAAACCATAAACAAAATCAATAAGTTTCTTCATATTCTTCATTATAATACTATGTATAAGTGATATAAATCACATCTATCTATATGAGAGCTGAAAATGAGTTTCTTCGTTCTTTGCGTCGCACCATACCTGGGCACGCGCGCCTCTAGTCGTAGCCAGCATTCCTTAATACCCGGCCATCGCCTTGTGGCACAGATTGTACCGGGCTAAACCGCATTCCGCAGTTATACAAATGATCCTGATCCCTTCTGCTCACCGCAACCCATGACTATCACGGCTACCTGTCTTAACTGCGGCGATGCTTCATTGTATTTTTTTTTTTTTTTTTTTCAACTTTTTTAGCTATCGCTAAGTTGTGAGCCCGGGGCAGCTGCCTTCATTTCGCTTTTTTATTCTTCTTTTTAGTTTATACGTACATTATAGTGTGTACGTATAGGTCAAATGAAAATATGTTGAAGACTGTATACATATTTTGTTGGGTTAGATTTCTTTACTAAATTTACAATTTCGAAATGTTCACAGCAAAGATAATTACTCAATAGTAATTTCAAAAAATAGACCTATTTCTTAGGTTATGAATGGGAAATTAATTCCTATATGTATTATTATTTATTCTATGATATTTATCATATATATATTTATTTATTATTATTCTTTTATCTATGATACAAAATTTGCGCGCGCATATTTATGTCACCGGCAGGTGAAAATTTATATAAGTAGGAATGCAACGATTACGATTTGAATTAATTGTAACCGGCGATTATTCTTATTGGCCTTTTTGTGATTACTCGTAATCACAACCGATTTTTTGTTTGTTAAAATAAATATTCTCCGTATAATAATAATCAATAAATAAACAACTACAAATCATAAAAATAAATAAATAAAAAGTTTTTATTTAAAAAAAAATGTGACTACCTTCACCGCTATTATAAGACTTGCGCAAAAATCATATGTTGCAAACGTTGCTCTCATAGAAATTCGTATTTTACCATTTGGCTCGGGAATAGGAAATAAATTTGTAATAATAACAGACTTATTCTAATTCGGTCTGTTAAAAAACTATTTTTTTATCAACAACAAAAGTTTCAAACATCAGATCTTTTTCCAGATGGAGAATATCTCTTTGCAGAACTAGATAGTAAGCTATCTAAATACGCTCCGAAAAATTGGAAATCATCAAACAGTCATGGACTGGATAGCAGTGGACGTCCGGCATTGGCATTTTATTACCGTGTCCAATATTATGTCGATAGTCCATTGCTTCTACGAGATGAAG
Source organism: Platypus cylindrus (assembly GCA_949748235.1). Taxonomy (NCBI): domain Eukaryota; kingdom Metazoa; phylum Arthropoda; class Insecta; order Coleoptera; family Curculionidae; genus Platypus; species Platypus cylindrus. The sequence goes on along the minus strand of OX456489.1, from coordinate 1,318,362 downwards.
CGACCAGACACCATTATTATTTGCAATTGCGACTTAATGCCGCTTCGGGAGCAGCAGGTGAGCACACTATCCATTTGGCTGGACTGGCTTTACAAGTTGACATTGGTGACTTCAATGAAACTGCAAGGTAGGTTATAGATACACCATCGTCTACCCCTATTGGCGTAGACGTCCAGCCCCGTAACATAAATTTTGTGTTTTTAAATATTGCTCGAAATGAAAATTGATTTTTCGACAAAAAACTTATTCAGAATTTTGTCTGGATGTGAGGAGTACATGATCAAATGTTCTATCAAGTGCTTTCGAACAATCTCGTTTGTATAAAAGCATTCTATTTGCAGCTACAGTCCAGAAGATTATGTGCCACCAAATATGCGAGGTCCAGCAGCTTTACGTGCTATTGAAGCTGCTCACCGATCACATAAAACCCTATCAAGAAATGAAGCACGAATGTGTTTCATAGCAGAAGCTACTAAATTACAAGAACCAGTTAATGCTCATATTTTCAGGTATATTTTATACAAAAATTTTCCACATCGACTGACAAATTTGTTTCAGACTGAAAGCATTGAAATCGGAGCAACCACCGGGATCATTAGTTCTCGCTGTTTGTGCAAAAGGTTTAAGAGTGTGCCCGGAGAATAATCCACCGTCAGTATTTCTATGGAGTAGTATAAGTAAATTAAGTTTTGAACGAAAGAAATTCGAGATTCGAACAAGCCATGAGAAACTTACATTGTACACTACCAGTGATGAAAAAAGTCGTTTACTTTTGGCATTATGCAAGGCGACGCATCAATTCAGTATGGCTGTGGCTCCACGATTAAGTGAAGCGAAACGTGAAGAAGAGGAGAAACAGAAATGGGGTTGTGATCAACGAGTGTCCGTGATTAGTTCAGCATCATCGAATACAACATCAGGAATTGTTAGTGATCGGGTAAACTAATTCGGTTCAGTTCACTTATGCTGAATTGTTAATCTAAAAATTGAATTTCATTAGGTACATTCTGAAGATGAATTAGAAATCATGATTACTAGTCCCCCAGCACCAAGTACAGAAAGTCTAGCTCTAGCTCATCTGCTGGACAGTACGCCAGCTAGTAGCCGGACATCAGCCGCTTCGGCCACATTAGGACTCGCTTCGCTTTCGATTAAGGAGGCCGATGAAGATTCACCATCGAAACAAAATACGAGTGATAGTTCAGGGAAAACTGCAAGTAGTTTTAAATGCGCTGGATCGCAATGTAGTTCTTCTTGTAGTACCGTTGTTGTAACTCCAATAAGTCAAGCAAGTGAGTAAAAGGGCACTTTTGTTCGTTGTAAAACAATGATTAAATTACGTATTATGTCTTATTCTTTATAGAGCCTAAAAAAAGAAGACCTTCAACAAGTAGTAGCCTGGAACTTGGTTATTCTCATACCGCTCAGAATTCAGCAATCAGTGATGCAACGTGCACAGAAATTGATACTAGAGAATCTGAGTATACTTCGGGTCCAGCTCCAAGTAGTCATACAAGCGGAGTGTACACGCTAACCTCTAGTGAACATTGCACTTTAAGTTCGGCTGAAAACTATACAAATACATCATCATGTGAATATGTTGCCACAACAGAAGCATCTTTTCTGACAATGAGCAGCGATCAAATCGATGGACCGTTCAGAGAAAGAACGAATTCGAATGTCAGTAGTTCGTCATTTCATGGAGATGGTAGTGATCCTACTAATAATCAACAGTCTCTATTATCAGCTAAAGAATTATCTGATTTGATAGTTGGCCGGTATCCATCGCATAAAAGCGTTAGTAATACTTTAGATTCGGACTCGGATTATGTTACTTTACCATCCGGTTATCAGGGTTATCCGCCCGTACCGCCAAAGAGAATTGACAGTGTAGAACCTCGATTTAGACCGCCACCACCTCCATATCCTCATGTTTTAAAACGTAAAGATGGTGAGTCGGATATTTTAGATTGTGACAGTTCCTGTTCAGAAGTTTCATCATCAAAAAATCCACCACCATATCGAGAAAATCCATTAACGGCCGTATATCCATTTGAAGAAGCTGCTGCAAGATTGATTACGACACGACCTCCTAGTATCCTTACTGCTCATGTTAGTGCAATTAGCGTGCCTTCAACACCAAATACTAGTAGTGGTATATTACCACCGATACCACCAAAAATCCTACGACCAAAACCACCACAACCAATTGCATTACAAAATGGTGGTCTTGCCACTAAAAATTCTAGTTATCTTGATGGAACTACAAGTAAGGCCAGTGTACTAGTGCCATGCACATTTCTGCCTCCACCTCCTCAACCTGCACCGAGACAACCTCCTCCACCACCACCACCACCACCACAACCATCTACAACATTAGCAACCGTGTATACCAGTCAATTATCTCGATCTCAAATAGAACAGTACCAACAGCAAATGTATAGCGATGTCGATTTTGTTGTTTTTCCACTTAAAGAGCCAGCGATAAGTAAACAGGAATATTTAGAAGCGAAACACGGATCGATATTGGCCGCATTTGCACATCAGCCAATGTTTTATCGTAGTACATCATCATATTTAGGTAGATATTCATCTAGTCAAAATTTATCCGATACGTATGTACAGTTGCCATGTTTGTATGGGACACCAAGTGTTGCATCGTCTGGTAGTTTCGAACCACCGCCACCACCATTACCACCAAATAGACCGTCAAGATTTTTGCGAACTCAGTCGGACGATAACATTATCAATTCGTTAGAAGCTCAAACACCACAACCACCCAAATTTCGTCGACTACCACCGCCACCACCACCTGTGCCTGAGAAAAATAAAGCGCTTCTAAAACGACATAATCTTCTCGATTTTCAATTGAACAGTCCCAGTTTGAATACAACTGGAAATTCAATTGATAAAACTTGTGCTACAACAAATTTATTATTAAATGGCGAAACTAGAACATCTGCCCTTGATATTCGTACGTTACGTGAAAAAAGCAAAAAAATGGACTTGCCTTTAATTTCCGCATTGTGCAATGATCGATCACTTATAAAACAAACGAAAGTGTTTGTGATGCCAAAACATCCAAGTGAAGTGTCACCACCGCGACAAACTAGAAGTATATCACGCGAAAAATATCCCGTCTCCGGATTAAGTGACATTAAGATGCAAAAAAATAGCCGAAAATTACCAGCTGTCAGTCATCGACATCCTGCCGATAAATTGCCTGATATACCGCGGGCATTGCCAAATGATTATGTTTTAAATGATCCACGAGCCAAGCATAAAAGCATGCAGCTATAAACATTGTTTTTTTTTTTTTTTGTCAAGCACATAGTGTCAATTATTATTATTTTTTACTATCTATTTTTTTTTTTTTTTTGTAGTATTAATCCACTCATTTATCTATTCTTTTAGTTGTGCCTATAGTTATAATTTAAGCATGGAAAAGGCCCAGTAATTAATATTATTTAGCTGAAAAGATGAATGAGAGGAGTTCACGTTGTACTTGGATTGAGCAGAAAAAAAAAATTATGAAGTTTTTAAAAATTTATGTTTAAAAATTATATGTATGTATATTTACATAATCTATTAGTGGATCACTATATCGTATTGATTTTAAAAGATTTATATTTCAAATCATTTACTTAATATATAGAATTAATTTAATGAGAATCCCTTAATTATTTCGAATGTAACATATATGACATGAATGTTTTCGCTCACTAATTAATGATTAATTATATTTCAATTAATTTCATTAGTTAGGTTTTTTTTTTCTACTACTAGAGCGAAAACATATGATTAATATTAGTTTTGAAAATGTATACGACTTTTAGAAATGTATAAATACTTTTATTTATTTTATATTAGGTAATTGCGGAAATTGCAAATTATATGGATACTTTTTTTCTCTGTTCAATCATATTTATTTCTATAAAACGAGCTAGTTAGCTTTCAAAAATAATTAGCCTGTAATTGTATAAGAATGTGTAAGAAAAATTAAAATTGTATTTTCATACTCAGGGTGCCATCACTGCATATTATATTAAATATTAGGGAAATTGATAATATATTTTTTTTTATCAATCAAGAGTGGAAGTTATTTAAATTATGTTTACGAGACAACATAATAATCCGAGCAGTTTATTAATTATTTAATTCCATTATAACTTTTAATGTAATATTGATTGCGATAAAAAAAGTAAACGCGCAATAGAATAATTATAAGTGATTTGTATTTAAATATAAAAGCCTTTTATTACATTTATATTTTATATTAAAATATAAAATATACGAGTAAATGTAAATAGAGATTTTATTGTTGTTTAGCTTTTTTCCTAGAGTATGCATAACTGTAACAGAAACGTCTTTTTATGTTATTAATATATTAATTTCACATTTATCCTATGGCCTGTAATATCGTCATAAAAGCATAAATTACCTTTCGTGTGTAATCAACAGAATTAACAAGTTGAATAATTTCACTATAAATAAATCACAAAAGTGAAAACTGAAACATTAAATTTCTTAATTTGCAGCCAAAAATTGAAAGATTCTAACAATATCTATTCTACCACTAAAATTAACGAATAATAAAAAAATTATAAATAAACAATTTAAATATGCACAAAAATAGCGCCAGAATAGTTTGGTTAAGATGACGTTCCATTTTTCATCATTTGATCGAAAATATGGTGTGGTTAAAGCGTAAGCGCTCTCTTTTTTATGAAACCCACCGAAAATAATAAAATCGCAATTTTATATAAATTCTTTTATATTACATACACACACGGTGTGAACGTACAATAATTAACCTTCAAATTGTTAAGAGTTATTTATTTATATTTCTGTAAAAAATGTTGGTCTCTCTATTTTGAAAAACCTAAACAACTGAGGTAGCAAATATGAAATATTTAAGCCAATCATTGCACACGTTATAAATTTACAACTCAATTCCACAATAATTTTACATTTGTTCTCTAGTGTGTTTTCTGATTGCTTTAAAATCTGTTCATTTTGTTTTAATATGACACAAACAAACGTGTATGAAAAAGATTTAAAAAGCTGACGTGTTAATAGTATGAAAAGAAATCCAATAATTGTTCTTAATAGAAGATAAATCAACATGGTGCATGATGGCCACATAATCATATGTGGTATTGAAAACTTGACCGATGTCATTAGACCTGTTTGATAATTAAGCCAAGCTCCTGTAAGGATTCCAAAACATACGGAAATTATCATTGTTGTATCACCCCTTAAAAGAAAATCAATCACATACATGTTACGCAAAACAAATGCTTGCATAAGCCTTTATCTTACATTCTATGTATTTTTACAGTTTTTACCTTGTCGGTGTCCATTTACCACTATTGGGATAATATACGATCATCAGTAATGAACATGTTAATAGTAAAAATGGTGATGTTGGACTAGTAATTATGATATTATCTAAATAATCTATCACAGGTACCAAAGGAAACATCAAAACTATAGCTAGTATTAAACCGCCTATTATATCCTGAAATTTTTAAAGGTGCTTTAATAAAAAACAATTTGCTATTACTTGATTCTTGCCAAAACATTATGCATTCCTAAATACAATCGACTAATAGAAATTATGGTACACCATAGTAATGCAGCGGCGAAACCTAAAGATGCATTATACTGATAACGATTAATAGTGTATAGGAAAATAGAAAATGGAATTGACACTCCAACCATTGCGTGAGTAGACGGAAATCCATATTCGAGTGCCCATTTTTCTTGCAGTTGAAACACTGGATAGGCAGGCCGAGGCCATTTAATTATATCCTTTATTCCTTGTCCTTCAAAAAATTCAGTTCTGATTATATTAGATGTTTAATTTGTTAGTAACACGATTTACTAAATTACTATGGGTATTATTTTGTTATATTTACATAAATGATTTTATCATATATCATAGATAAAGAATTCCACGTAAATTCATTTAAAGCGTAGTAGCAAAGATTACCCAGAATGCTTCAAGTACAGAATTATATTATGCAATTTACTCTTCTCTTGTACTACAAAATACTTATAATAGGGTATAAGGTAAAATTCTTACCTACATACATTATAATTGTCCAGACCAAAACCACCCGTCTACCAACTGCACCATCAATATTCCAGAACCAAAATGGGAAAAAACACGTATAGAATATTTCATCTCCCAAGAATGTACCGAGATAAAATAAATAATACCAAAACTTATTTTCTATTATGTATTTTCGTGTTTCCGGGTTTTTTTCATTGTTGGAATTTTCCACAGTAACTATTTTCTGTTTATTAAATTCCTTTATTCCAAAATAATTTTGAATATTTGTCACTAAATGAGGATCGGCTAACTTTTTTACAATTTGCATGTTAGCCATTAGATCCATAGAAAAAGACATTAAAAATTTAAATTTAAAACATCATTAAACAAATAATTAAGAAAAATTTTTGGTTATGGTTCTTTCTGAACATGTAGTTAGATTACAATGTTGCCACTGATTTATTTCTTATAATCAAGCTTTAATATAAACATAAAAATAACTTTACTTTATTCGAAAAATGCAAATGATAGGTACTCTTAAAATTACAAAACTTCGTTAATAGGTTGATTTCCTATTACCTGTAAAGTACCAGATTAGCGTGCGCATATTCATGTAAACGATAGGTAAAAAGTGAAAACTTATATCTATAAGTTAAAATAAATATTCTCCTAATAATAATAATTAATTAATAGACAATTATACGTCATATGAATAAAACAATAACAGGCATTTTACTAATATAAGTAATTTGGTAAAAACAATTTACCAAAAAAAATTACGACTAACTTCACCTCGATTACAAAACGTGCGTAAATACCATATGCCGCAACCGTTTCTCGCATAGAAATTCGTATCTCACCGTCTCTCTTGCCAATGGGAAATAGATCTATTAGAAATTTGTTTGTTGTCCACATTTATCTTAATAATTACCTATTAAGTTAATTCTTCATTATCCAAAAATAAGTGAGAATAATCACAAAATACTCTGTCTTCGAAATATTTTCCTGCCCGAATAGACGAATCGTAATTACCGTAATGTGTATCATTAATAGTTAATTCGTCATTATTTCTACATTTCAACTTATTATAAACTATATCACGTCCACTATAATCTAAATCTAGTAATACGGATTTGTAAAAATCGTCAGCAGAATACAATTTAGGTCTTAAATTAAAAACTTTATATAGAAAATCCAATACAGAAGCGAATTTTTTTAAATTATTAAATTCCTGTCGTTGCTTCCTGGTTAGTATTTTTTCCAACATAAAAACTAAGTGGTGATGGAAACATTGGAATGTTAAATTGAAGGGTCTTTCCGGAATAGTTCCATACACGATGTCACTATCTTTATGTAAATTCCACAAGGTTTCATACGTTTCACTAGTTAATGTACTATTGAAACAAATATCTAACCAGTTTTGTACACAGTCAATTGAAGTAGTTCGAGTACCAGTAAAGATTTCTGGATTTGTTAATATCTTATTTGCCACCATTGTTCCTTTTACACCTGTACTATTTTTGATTTCATAACAATTTTTTAAATGACTAATACCGCCATTTCCAATTACTGGAATATGAATACTTTGGTTAATAATTTTCAGATCCTGCATACTAATTGGCGCAGATTTTTCTTCGGCTATTCTAGAATGCACTGTTAAAAAACTAACACCACAATGTTCCAATTGTTGAAAAATTTTCACCGTTTCTTTTAAATCTTTTTTAATTCTCGTTTTAACACTCACTGTAAATGGTTTATTTATTTTATTTCGACATTCTCTTACTAGATCGAAAATTAATTGAGGATTCCTTAACATTGCACAGCCAATTTTCATATCATTTGCCCATTGCTGTGGACAGCCACAATTTAAATCAACACCATCACAATAAGGCGATACCAGATAACTTGCACCGACAAAATCAGCTATTGTATTAGCTGCAAATTGAACTACAACAGGTGTATCCAATAAATTCGTAGTGAATTCATTATTTCTAGCTTTCAAACTTTTACAAAATGAATTTGCTAATATCATTGGAGTGAACATTAAATCGCAATTATATTTCTTAACTAAATTTCTGAATTGCAATTTACTATAACGAACCATTGGAGCACATACTTTAACTAACGGCAAATCATCGAATAGTTGTAAAATATTAATATGCGGTTTTTTTTCCATATTTTTACCCTAATTTCAAAAATTATTTTGTAAACAACTGAACAATTTGTAAATAGTAGACAAAAAACAAAACACAGATTTTCGACGTAGGGATGGGCGATCAATTCGATTTTAGTAAAACATCAATGTCACATTCTCGATGTTGCAAATAATTAATAATTTAATAAAATAATTATTAATTATCAATAAAAAATAATAAAATGAATAATTTAAAAAAATAAAATTAACCATCGACCCGAACCAATATATCGCTACGTAAGTGATAGCGTTCGATTATGGATTACAGAAGAAAATTAGTTAATTAAAGTATTTTTAAAGTAAAGTTATTAATAAATGGAACCAAAAATTTTGCAAAACAAAATTTGTGGCTAATTAATAATAGATAATTCGTTGTGTTTATTTTATATTCTTTATTCTTCATATGCAACTCAGCACATGAAGTTTTCGGGAAATTAATCGATTTTAATTTTTAAAGGTTAACACATACACTCTAGATTTCGGCTCATATTTATGTGAAACATGAAAGTTTTTTTTTTCAGCACTGTAAACATAATATTCCAAATTTACTTCATGAACATCTCATCTATATAGCCAGAATACCTTTTGCCAATATCTATCCCCTTTCTCTGTTCCATGCCGCTCGATCTGATCCAAGAAAAAAACTCCTTATTAAAATATTAATTTAATAAGGCATAAATCCATAATACAGAACAAGCTTATTCAAACTTCATCATTTTCTACCTAATCTAATGCGATAACAACCGATTCACCAGGCCAAAGACTAACTTCCTTAAATGAAACAGTTTCCGGAACCGAATCTGAACGTGGACCAATAATAACTTGCCCGGAATAAAGTAAAGTCGATAAGTCAGCTGATATTCTAGCGTCGCCCAAATTACTAGTTATAACGTAAGATTTACGACGTGGATACCACCGTTGAATTACTAGGAAATTTGTTTCGGCATATTTTACTTCGGAATTCGCATTGTTGTCATTTTGTTTGCACAATGCATTCATATAAATTGACGGTGATTTTCTACGTAATTCAGTCATTTTCGATATAACATCAACTTGATCGAAATGTTCAATGACTTCACCACCGTACATCCATGGTAGTACTTGAATTTTTTCCCCTTTCCAAGGCATCATTGTTAGCTGATGAAGATGTTTAATATCCCTACGTTCATTATCTGGATCTAAAATCGAATGCAATCCAATTTCATCACCGTAAAATATCGATGGAGTTCCTGGCAGCATTAACTGAAGTAGGGTGGCACCGAGTGTAGCATTTCCAAAACGTAATTTATTCGCTAAACGATTTGAATAAACATTACCCAAAGACCAATGTATCCAAGGCATTCTAGAACTCGAAAAGAATGTACCATTCTGGATAGATTCGATTTTTTTTGCCACTTCCAAAACACCTTTTTCAATTTTTAATTGTACATCAATTAAATCGACATTTTCCAAAAGGATAGGCAAATGTTCTTTAGGTGTTTGATTAACTACTTGCTCGCTGATTATTAAAATTCTATTAGGACCTAAAAGTTTTTTCCATCTTTTCAACAAATTCACTATATCATAATCGCCGGCATAATTTTCGATGCCTTTCAAATAAAATCCTTCCACTCCATGTAATAACCAAAATTGCATTGCTTCTTCAACAACATCTGAACTAGCATATTTTAAAAATTCAACTGCAGGTGCTATAGTATCGTTATGTTCGAAAATACTGCCTGTTACACGCTTACTGATATGTTGTCGTATAAATGATGAAACGGGTAAATCCAAAATCAACGACATATTTCTGGATTGTAAATGTTTCACTAAACTTTTAAAATCGTCCAGTGAACCTAATGCAGGATTAATTTCTGTTAATGTCGAAACATTTTCAAAATCTCTAGGATAAGATGGTGAAGGGAATATAGAGTTTAATCGGACACCTTTCACGCCAAGTTGCATAAGATAATCACTTTTCATTGAAATTCCTATTAAATCACCTTCCATTCCATGTTTACTACTGTAAAAACTAGCAGGAAATATTTCGTAGAATAAATTACCCTGATACCATTTCGTTTGAGGATTGCAACTTTTTGGTAAATTTGCAATCATTGCAATTATCAGGGCAAGTATTGCAGCTAATCCCGATAGAAATATGTATAAAGAAATTTTTCGTATTAATGGCCAATTCCATGTTACGAAAAAGTAGTTTTCTTCAATATTTTGAAAACTCAGTTGCAGTGGACTAGCGTTGATTTTTGTTTCCTGAAAAATATTTGCTTAAAATCTTTAATGTAAAATCATTTTTATCGAATTGTTTTGTTCTAAAACCAACCTGAACAGGTACTTCTTCCTCACTGGAAATATGATGATAACTATTTCTATGATTTAATAGTTGTGCACATGCAGGTTCTGCTGTAGAAGACGCTGAAGATGCTATTGAATCTACTTCTTCACCTGATGTAAACAGCAAAAATAAATTGAATTCGTATAATGAGTATTTAAGGTTTAAGGATATGTGAAATACATTTGTATATGATCAAAATGATTTTAATGGCAAATGACCTTGAACGCGTTGCAATTTTTGAGCTAATTGTTCTCCAATAACATAATTGGGTTCTGTAGGTTCTGGTAGAGGATCCACTAAAGCATTAGTGGGTGGCGATGGAGTTATTAAAGGGCAAAGTGATCTTGCATCAGCATCAGTTAGAAATGAACCAGATGGTGATGAGGGTATATTGGCACTACTAGTAACATGTAAATATTTTTCCATTTCTATTTTTTTGAAGACGATCAAAACTCTGAAAATGATGCAAAGTTAAATTATAAATCAAATTAACCGCCATCTGTTATTTTTTGCTTTAAAATGTGTAGCTTTGAACTATTTGTATTTTTAAAGTGTATCTTTTTTGCGGTAGTGCGATAAAGTTCTTAATTTGGGAACAGAGAGAAAAACAAAACGTTAGTATAACAAAGATCGAAAATAATTGTGACAAACTCTCCAAATTAATACTAAATCGAATATAATTTTCATCTTGTTATTAATATTTCAAAGATTATCTACAATTTACATGCATATTAATAATAAATTCGGCATTATTAAACATTTTATTTCTATTGTCAATCAATTATATCGTTTTCTCACATATTTACATTAAATGAAAAGAGAAAGATATATGCATCTAGGATTGATAGATGAAAGTCATCAAACCCCAAAATTTATGTACTATAATAAAGCTTCCCTTATCACTCTATGCAAAGCAAACATTATGGGAAAATTAGTGTTACACTTATAACCATATTATTATCTCTAATCTGTGCTTATTACACTTACACTCGCACAGTTGAACGATGCAACCTCGTATCGTCCTTAAACTATTAACCTTTTTTAACATACATAGAAATAGAATACAATATATTTGTATTTTCGGATTATCTTTGATGCTCGTCGACCAATTGCAACAATAACAAATTAAAGATAACAATTATAAAAACTGCAGTAATAAAAATATAAAGGCCAATATTATGACAGGTTATGTAACACAACACTGATGCACAGAATAGAGTAGACACCCCCCAAATGGATATAGACCTCATTTCATTTGTAGTGAAGCCGTAGCCGGTGGCATCTACCAACAACTCGGAAGACAAACAGCGGGTAATTTAAAAAAAAGATGGAAATGATGGATAACCGGAAAAGATGATAAAAAACAAACGGACAGATTGATAATTCGTTTATTAAATATAATAATGTCACACTGCTCTTTCAAATTAAAGTTAAAAACTTGTCTAAATAAATGAGAATCCCATAGCTACGCTGCCATAAGTGGCGCCATCAACAGTCGGTTTTAGCTTAATTTTAGACGTTGTGTAACTTTTGTCGTTGAGTTGAGAATCACAGATTAGTGGACATTTGTCAATGGTTGAGAATGGTCTTTGTGTTATGGATTATACCTAATCATACTGTTTGTATTGGTTAACAGTTTCTCTGCAATCGTGATTCGCTATTGTGATTTCTAATATTTTTATTAATAATAAATAATAGAATATATTAATAAAGAAAATGGCAAACATTTCAGTATTAACCGAATTTTGCGGCTCCGAATTTTGGGTAAATCGTTAGATTAATTTATTTACAAGATAAATTTGCCGATAAAGATTTAAAATAAATTTTAATCTAACGGTCAAGCAATTTATTGATATTTTTTTAATATTTTGGAGTTGATTGGTATTGTATTTTGTTATAAAATTTCAGAATACCTCATTGACCTGGCTAACAAATGACCCAGTATTTACACCATGTTTTGAAAAAACCATATTAGTTTGGATACCATGCTTATTTCTTTGGATATTCTCAGGATTAGAAGTATACTATATTTTGAATAGTAATAGAAGAGACATACCATGGAGTTGGATAAATATATCGAAATTAACAGTTACAAGTGTTTTATGTATATTAATGATCAGTGATTTCGTTACCAATGTACAATTATACAGTTCCGAACAGGTTGTACATGCTGTAGACATTTATACTCCTGTTATTAAGTTATCATCCTTCGTAAGTTTCAGTTATAGTATACATATATTTAAAATTATTTTCAATGCCAATTTGGGTGTGGTACGATATTTCAGGGGCTAGATAATAAAGTTTTGCCACCACTTACATTCATGTGCAGCTGCTAGAGGAAGAAATTTTCTACTAAAAAAAGTGTGTTTCCGAGATAATCAATAAATAGATATAAATAAAATTTTAATTGCAGCTTTGTCATTATTCGGGTCGCCATGTGATTTATGCTACCACTTCCACTAACATCTGTTTGTTGAATTTAAAAAATGAGTTTAATTACACATTGACTTAAATGATGTTAAATTACAAAAAAAAAAATCATTAGATAACAGATGTTAGTGGAAGTGGTAGTACAAATCACATGACGACCTGAATGGTGACAGTACTGCAATTAAAATCATTTTTTTACATATTTATTAATTATCGAAAACTTTTTTTTTCTCTTAAATTAAAACTAATAATGCACATGTTAAAATAGGAACCTTAAAAATAATTGCATATATACTATAGATATCTAAACTGGTTTTGGCAACGGTGAAGGTATTTTTTGCTGTGTTCAATTCATCTTGAGGAACCGCAGTAGTTTGACTACGTATAAGAATACATTAATATTCATGTATTATGTTATTCTCAGAAAATGTGGTTTTACCTCAAATATGTACATATAATATATGATTATATTTACATATTTTATATATGAAGATATTTATCATTAAGCAAGGTTATTAAAAGTGCCGATTCACAATCTAATACGTAATAATAATCTATGTATAAATACTAGAAACACATAAAAATAGTTTTCTAAGAAGTACTCAAAATCAACATACTAAAAAAATAACGGTGTATAAGATTCTCATAGTTTGAGCTCCATTTTGAAATTGTTTGGCAAATTGCCAAAAATTGTTTACGCTAGAAATTCTGATGATTCGACTCTTGATTTTATATAGAAAGAACTATATAAAATTTAGCACGCGTTGCTTCAAATACTCGATTAATACATCCGTGTCAGAATGGCCATTGTTATGTTTAATTTCTCGTACACTCTACAAACCTTTACACTTAAATAAATAATTTAATTAGTATGTCACTATGTAATTGTTTCAGTTTCTGTCAGCAGCCCTACTTTATTTCAACAAAAAATATGGGCTCAGATCATCAGGACTATTATTTCTATTTTGGTTACTGGTAACCGTATTTGGAATTCCGCAATTGAGATCTGAAATTCTCAAAGTACAAAATGGCGCCCCGCCTACTTATTCATATTACAGTTATCTCATCTATTATCCATTGGTGGTGTTATTGTTGTTATTAAATTGTTTTGTGGACAGACCGCCAATAATTACAAAGTATCCTAAAACTACTGTAAGTATTTTCAAAAAAAAAATAAAATAAAATAGAATTATGTTGCGAATTAACTACTATGCAAATAATCCAAACAAGAAGTGAATAGGTGCTGAATTATAGGTTAGATGTGTCTTTGTTTTGCTCGCTTCACTGGACAAAGCAATAGAGAGAGAGAGAGAGGTAGAGAATATTATTAGCTATTTGCCTTGTGAGAAAGACAAACATGTCAATTGTTATACAGGCTGGTTGATTACTAGTGTCCAAACGAATTTTGGACTTGATAATTTATCAGATTGACATGATGTCTTTTATGGTTACTCGAGGGGCTCATTTGGCCCCCAATCGATTCGAGTTTTTCTGAATAATTTCACAGACTATTTTATTTTATTTTTTTAAATAGAATGTTAATTTTTTATTAATACTACTAGATATTACTAATAAAAGTTATACAATCTAAATTTTTTGTTCGCCGTTTCAGAATCCCTGTCCAGAAAATGGGGCAAGTTTTCTATCTCGAATGTTATTCACTTGGTTTGATAAAATGACATGGCTTGGTTTCAAACGGCCTTTAGTACATACCGATTTATGGGATCTAAATCCTGAAGATTCAGCCGCTGCTGTAGTGCCAGTATTTGAAAAGCATTGGAAGCAGGCGTTGTTAAAATGTGAAAGGTGAATATCTGAATGGTTTTACTACATTAATAGTATTTAATACAAATATTAGTTTGATCAAACAGGGGTTAATAAATAAGAGACAGTTGCCTGTTATTTTTCTATACAAAAAAAAAAGAAAAACGATTTTGTCATTTATTTTCATTGGGAAAGCAAATTTGGACCTAGCAAAATTTGTATTTTTTATTTTGTTATAGTACAATTCCACGGACAAGAGTGGAAATTAAAGCTGATGCAGGACAAATAGATTTTATCACTGTAAAGAAGAAAGATGCATCCATATTGTCCGCTTTATTTAAATCGTTTGGCCCCATGTTTGTTTTTGGGTCGATTTTAAAATTAATTCAAGATTTACTTACTTTTGTCAGTCCCCAAATTCTGGGGTAAGTTTTTGTCGATACGATGAAACTTTTTCTGCATTATCTCTTAATCATTGTTTTATAATTGCAGTTTAATAATTACTTATGTAAAAGATAATAACAAATATACGTGGCATGGACCATTTTACGCTATACTGTTGTTTGTAACAGCGACAATACAAACGATATTCTTGGCACAATATTTTAATAGAATGTTTATTGTTGGAATGCGTATTAGAACGGCTCTTGTATCGACAATTTATCGAAAATCCTTAAAAATTTCGAATAAAGCTCGTAAAGATAGGACTGCAGGTTTGCTACTTTTGATAATTTTACATTTTTTCTCGTTATAAACAATCAAATAATATTCTAGGTGAAATAGTAAATTTGATGGCAGTCGATGCACAAAAATTCATGGATCTTACCGCATATTTAAATATGATTTGGTCTGCACCATTACAAATATGTTTGTCAATGTATTTTCTATGGCAGGAACTAGGTCCATCTGTCCTAGCTGGATTAGCTGTTATGATCATTCTAATACCAGTAAATGGTTTTATAGCAAATCGTTCGAAAATTCTACAAATGAAACAAATGAAAAATAAAGACGAAAGAGTGAAACTGATGGGTGAAATATTAAGTGGTATTAAAGTATTGAAACTTTATGCGTGGGAACCGAGTTTTGAGAATCAAGTGTTAAAAATACGAGATAAAGAAATAGCGATTTTAAAACAATCGGCATATTTGAATGCTGGTACCTCGTTTATATGGTCGTGTGCTCCATTTTTGGTAAGAATTATATTGTTAATTTTCCGAATATTTTTATTGCAATGTATTACTTATCTAAAAGTACATAAGAAGATTACAAGCAGTTGTTAGAAATTAAAAGCTTTTCTAGTCTATAAATAAATCCAGAATGTTAGTGACAAAAAATGTAAATCTTCAGTATTTTTTGAGATGATTAGGATTTTATAATGTTTTATGCTGAGGCGCAGAATCGCCGGTTCAAATTCTGTCCGATAAAATACGGTTAAAGTCAGAAAAATACATAATTAGATATTTTACCCGGCTATGGAGATCTATAAGAAGGAGTAGACTCAATCTTATGAAAAGTCCACATATTTTTGGGTGTGAGTGATCAGTAACGGCCGGGTTTTGTGTTATTGTTGCGTTTTCAAATTATTTTCAAGTTTTACATTAATTTTGATGTATTTTTACTCCGATCTTATAGCAGCACGTCACGGATCATAAAATTAATAAAATGGGGAAAATCACAAAATTATGCCCATTTTTTAAATAAAAATTGCTGTATTTTATTAAATATTCATTTTTACAATCATAATTTTAATCTGCTGCTATAATATCCATATGATTTTTCCTTAAAAATAAGAAAATTTGATTTTCTCATAAGAGTTTTTTGTTTTCTAGTGTTCACTCCTTATAGCCCTCCATATTATTTACACTACCAGAATACATGTATATTATATGACTCCCCACTTTTCGATTTCAATTGTTACTTAACCGACTGGCCGCTAGTGACTTTGTGCGCCACCAGTATTTTTAAATCGAACTCGTATCAGTTCTAAAACGTTTATAATTTTAATTTTGAATCCAAAGCCTACTAAGTTATTTACACAACCCGAATAGATATATTATATGCGTTCCCACTTCTGGATTTTGATTGTTACTTAACCGACTGGCCGCTGGTGATTTCGAGCGCCACCGGTATTTTTCGTTGATTCTTGTCTCGTCGTTTTTGTTTCGTTTGTTGAGCACAATTAATCGCAGATTCCCAATGACCGGATTGACCTTGGCCTGTGTAAAATTCTTATCGTAAGAAAAAAATGTAGTTTATAAATCTTTTTTAACAAAAAAACTTGTATTTTTTAATTTTCCACACAAAATAACAAATATTTTTGTAACATATTTTTACCCCGATCTTATAGCACGTCACTGATCATAAAATTAATAAAATAGGGAAAAACACAAAATTATGCCCATTTTTTAAATAAAAATTGCCGTATTTTATTAAATATACATTTTTACAATCATAATTTTAATCTGCTGTCATAAAATCTATAATTTTTCTTACAAATAAGAAAATTTGATTTTCTCATAAGAGCAACTGTTGTCTCAGTCAGTGCCTGGCTGCAGCCCGTTTTTTGTTTTTCTAGTGTTCACTCCTACTTGTAGCCCTCCATATACCCGGCTTAAATGATAATTTTAGTAGACTACTACGAGTACTAATAGAACTCATTAGATGGCGATTAATTTTTAATTGGCTACATGCGAAGATTTCTAGATAACCAAAATGGCGTCACACATTTGAATTTTGTGCTTTTTTTTGGGACCAGATTAGAGTGGAAGATTATTAACAAAGTTTCTTGTTGTTTATTAAACTAAACAAGTTACCTACCCAGATTAGTTTACTGTTACTTTAATATTATTTGTGTGATTTTTATTAGCACTTATTTCCCTAAAATTAGGTGATTTTGTCAACATTTGTGTCATACATATTTAGCGATCCAAGCAACATACTAACAGCCGAAAAGACTTTCAAATCTTTAAGTCTATTTGCTATTATGAGTATGCCTATGGGTATGTTACCAATTCTGCTCGTTTACACTGTTGAGGTAAAACTATAAAAAGTCAAAATAAAAGATAATCCGTATTAGAATTAATTGCATCTACGTTGTTTAATTTAACAAATCATTACATTCTATTCTCGTATTCCGTACGAGGGGTGGTTGTATACATTGCGCTATTTTATTTATTAATTAATAATCATTCGATAACACTTCGATGCTTTCTTTTCTTTACAGGTGTTGGATAAGTTTTTTTTTGACTGTATTTCTTTTGTTGTTGTTGTTTACGACACTACCTGAATTGAAATGATTAGGGTTAGTTCCAATTTCAGATTTTTCCGAAAATCATTTGTGTTTCGTATTATAAAATATTTAGAAAAAGCT
Organism: Platypus cylindrus; assembly: GCA_949748235.1. Taxonomy (NCBI): domain Eukaryota; kingdom Metazoa; phylum Arthropoda; class Insecta; order Coleoptera; family Curculionidae; genus Platypus; species Platypus cylindrus. Next base: position 1,300,217 of record OX456489.1, on the reverse strand, counting down.
ACGTTGAACTTTTCATTTGGTATCTATTCAACTGCAGCTTTGCAACAGTTGCAAATTATACATGAAAAATCCTGCTGTAAACGTAGTTTTTATATGTCTCGTAAGACAACACAAAAAATAACCCGAGATACATTAAACAATTTTTTTTTTCTTTGCACTTGAAGCATCAGGTTATAAATAATGTACTTAACCTAATGCTTAAACTCTGCATGCTCTCCTCCAGGTTTCATTGGTCAGTTTCGCAACGTATGTCCTGGTGGATGAAAACAATATCCTTGATGCGAATAAAGCATATGTTTCTTTATCGCTTTTCAATATCTTAAGATTTCCTTTAAGTATGTTGCCCATGATGATTTCGAATATGGTTCAAGTAAGCATTTTGTCATTTTCTAACTTCATTTCGTAGTAATAAAAAAAAAAATTGATCGTAGAACTAATACATTCGAATCGTATATTATTAATTCAAATTGCACCAATTGATTTTCTGTTCATTTTTTTTTTCTTTAAATATCATTTTAAGCTTGTATGGCCATGTCTCGTATTTTCGACCATTCGAATTTCGGAAAAGAGCATTTAAAAAAATCAAATCCGTTTTTCTTGGTTTTAAACAGTAATAAATTAAATCTAATTCGAATTTTCGAAAATATGAGATGTGCTTGACGAATTCAAGAAGAGCCGCGATTAATGGATGGATCTGATCTTTTGCATTAAAGGTACTATTTTTTTTTAAGTTATTTGCAATTATTTTCATGGCAACTATGCTAGTGAAATGATACTATCTCGATTTTGTACTTGCCTTGATGAATGATCTTGTGAATGCCATTTCTATTTCTTTTCTCTTTTGCAAAATCATCATGTCTCTTCAAAAATTTGTCAAGCTTTTCGATATGCGGCCTTAATATTTCAAATCTTTAACGATCAATGCTTTACTAATCACTATAGATAGATAAAATAAGTGTAGATTAGAGGAAATTGGGCAGATATGATTGTCATTTCCTAATTAGATTTAATTCAATCTTTTAGACATATGTTTCCGTAAAAAGGATCAATACTTTTATGAATGCTGATGAATTGGATCCGAATAATGTAACACATAGTCCGTCGGAAGGTGAATGAATAGAATGTAAATCTTTACGTCAATGATATTTTTTACTCTCGAAATTTGTTGTTTCAGTATATTCAATTACAATGGAAAATGGAACATTTTCATGGGGAGAAAATCCAACATTGAAAAATGTCACAATTAAAATACCCAAGAAAACTCTTACAGCAATTGTAGGATCTGTTGGATCTGGTAAAAGTAGTTTAATTTCCGCTTTTCTTGGTGAAATGGATAAACTTTCTGGAGCGGTAAAGCAATTTTTTTTTTTTTTTTAATTATAATAAAATTTACTCTAAAAATACAATTTAAATGATTCAGGTCAATACAGATGGAACGATTGCCTATGTAGCACAACAAGCATGGATCCAAAATGCCACATTACGTGATAATATTTTATTTGGGAAAGAATTTGATAAAGTCTTATATGATAAAGTTATTGACAGTTGTGCACTTAAACCGGATTTTGAAATGTTACCGGGCGGTGATCAAACTGAAATTGGAGAAAAAGGTGTTTTACGAAATTTACTTGATTTTTCTGAATATCTACTTTGTCTACTACAATATTTTTTCCATAAAAATATTGTTCAATTCTGACCAAAAATAAATAATAAAGTCAAAAAGCTTATTATAACTTATTCTAGGTATAAATCTATCTGGTGGTCAAAAACAAAGAGTGAGTTTAGCCCGAGCTGTCTACGCCGATTGTGAAATATATCTGTTAGATGATCCGTTAAGTGCGGTTGATGCACATGTTGGTAAACATATTTTTGAACAAGTTCTTGGACCGAAAGGTATCGAATTGAATGTGTAGAAAGTAGTTTTGTTTTTTGTGTTTTGATAATCGATTATTGTTGTAGGTTTATTGAAAAATAAAACTAGAGTATTAGTAACACATGGTATTACCTACTTACCCCAAACGGATAAAATTATAGTATTAACTGATGGAGCAGTGTCAGAAAGTGGTAATTATCAGGAGCTTTTGCATAAAACAGGCGCTTTTGCTGAATTCTTGATGCAGCACATTCGCGAACATGATGATGCCGATGAGGGTATGTAGTTTCTTATTATTTACAACTATTATATAAACATTTGTAACAACAGAATATTATCAAAACCACCAGAAATGATTAATAGACCATTTTATTTGCTTAGAATTAGATGAAATAAAATCTCAATTAGTGGGTGTACCGACTATATCAGAAGAAATTTCGAGACAATTACTAAGAAATCGATCAAAGGTTTCGGAAGATTCAGTTTCCAGTACTGCAGTAAATGGAACCTTACAACATCAACAATCAGAAGAAAATATGAAAACTGGTAGCTTAAGTAAGGTTTTTTTTTTTTTTTTGTTCACAAATTAGGCCTTAGTAGGTCATGAATTTTTAGTTTGTCTAGTTGTGCACAAATTATTGATAGTAACATTCATTTTTAGATTCAATAGAAAAGAAAACTGTAGATAAAGGTGAAAAACTTATTGATGTAGAAAAATCTGAATCTGGTAGTGTTAGCTGGCAGGTATACAAACATTATTTAAGTTCTATTGGATATTTTGCTGTAGTTTGTACAGTTTTTTTGAATATGTGTTTTCAAAGTTTCAGTATAGGATCAAATGTTTGGTTAGGTAATTTACAAATTAATTAATTAATTACTGTGCTATTTAAATTTGCTAATCGAATATTTTTCTGATTAAAGGTTTATGGGCTGATGATTCAAATATAGTACTCAATGGTACAGTGGACACTAGTAAACGGGATTTATATTTGGGAGTTTACGGTGCCCTTGGTGTTGGTCAAGGTGAGTTTGAGTAATTTTAATGATTAGTAATTAGAATTTCTCCTTTTTTGTGATATAAATTTGAATTTTTTTTTTCTTAGCAATTTTTAGGAAATTTTATTATTATTTTGCATTTTCTTATTTACGTTGTTATTTATTTCATAAAAAAGAGATTAAGAATTTCTATAGTTTATGTGCAACTATACATATACTAAATGACAGTCATGACTTGGCGAGGAGTTTACGGAAAAGTGGAATTCGGAAAAATCGTAGAATTTGGAATTCCTATGACATTTATTTACTGAAAAGTCGGTTTTCATTCGTATTTAAATTATATATATTAAAAAAACGGCTTTTTTATGGATCGGTTGTTAACTTTAAAACCGTTGTGTCTATGTTATTACACATTTAATTGCTTTTAGTTTAAAATTATGGTAGAACAAAGCAGTCAGTGTTAAGAATATACAAAATATAAAGATTATGTGGCCTGTGATGCATAGGACCAGATCCGAGTTTATTATTATTGTTTTTTTTTTTTTTTATTCTATGGTTCATTTATATTTTACAAATTGAATGAAATACTTTATATATATAATTTTAAACGATTTCAGTTATTGTATTGTTCTTTGCGGCACTTGTACTATTCATTGGAACATTAAGCGCTGCCAGAAAGTTACACCTAGCATTATTATCGAATATTCTTCGGACGCCGTGTACGACATTTTTTGACGTTACACCAGTTGGAAGAATTCTTAATCGTTTCTCCAAAGATATCGATACATTGGACAGTGTATTACCCATGACTCTCAGAGGATGGATAAATTGCTTATTTTCGGTTAGTGTGATAACAAATTTGCAATATACTATTCTCAGGCAGTTATATTTTTGTCTAAAAAATATTTTACTAGATAATTTGCATTACAAAGGTTTTGGTTTCTTTCGTTTTACTGTTCTATTTAAGTTGCTGCATTTATTTATCTTGTTTTTTATGCATGATTTGTTAAAGGTTTTTTTTTTTTTTTTTTTGTTTAAATTGAAAATAAATTTGATACTTTCGCAATAAGTAATCAATTAGTAAGCAATTTTCTCAATTCCATCTTGTTTCTCGCATTTGTTTAAATTTGTGATTATTGTTGAAATTTAACTGTGAATTCTCTTAAAATGAAAAAGAAACGTCGATTTTTTCTTTGCACATATTGATTACTAGCTGCTGTTTTAATTGTATTATGCAACAACCAGTTTAGGTATTTATAGCTTTAGCTCAATGTTCATATTTCTAATTGTTCGAAATTTTCATTTAAAAACTCTATTTATGCTTGATAGATATACATATATAAAAAAATATATCAGCGAATAGTCACAAATAATACAATTTATAGCAATATCAGTGTGTACTTCGGAAGTGATTTTAAGAATTGCTTGTCTAAATGCTGCCACTGCCCTTCACAGAGGTCTTCTCCACAATATGCTTCGCCAGCCTATGTGTTTTTTCGAAATTTGTCCATTTGGTCGAATTTTAAGTCGATTTTCTAAGGATATTATCGATATTGATGTGGAACTACCTTTTAATTGTTACGAAATGATTGAAAGTGGCTACATTGTAAGTTGTAATTTTTGTTTCCAACGGAATCATATTGACTTGATGCATGTTTATCACTCGCTTATAGTTGCCACATTATGTCGTACGTACGTACAATTATTTGTTGTAGCATTTATGTTCATGCCGATAGTACATATAATTTTGCATGCCAAATATATGAAGGATAATAAATTCGTATACGAAGTATAAAATAGTCGCAAAATTTATAGTTTATATGTAGTTATGTAGAGTGTAAATGTAACATGTAGCATAACGAATGCAATATTTAATTAAAACAATATTTTAATTATAAGAAACCATTTTAAAATTCTGTTTTTTTTTTATTTTGCACTAGTTAGAAACATTTTCAAATAAATTTATCATTTCAGCGGTCGTGCTGTCTCAAAATTTGCGACAAAATCTATAAATTTTGTTTGAAATTCATAGGCGTCTAGGATAAAATTCGAAGAAACCGACAAGTTCCGATCAGTCTCGAATGTATTTGTTCAGTACGGAATGCCGCAAAAATGGCGGTCCGCCTTTCATTGTTTTATCCGCGAAATGCGAATAATTTTTATAAATATTTAAAAAAATATATTTATGTAAAATAAAATAAAAAAAACTTTAAATGCAAAAAAACCCAATTAATATAATTAAACTTTCGTTTCATGTATATTTATTCTGTATTGGAAAAAGACATAAAAACAAAATGGTGGTTCTTGACATTTGATTTATAATTTTCTTAAATAATGAATTAGTTTATATTTACATTTGCGAACGAGTACGAACGAGCAATGGACATCTCTCATAAGGAAAAGTAAAAAATACACGCACGACCACTGAAAGTTTAGTTTTTTAACCTGTAAAACTTATTTAATGTTCATTAAATCATAAATTGTAAAAGTAGGAAAAATTATCGTGTATTTATTGGTAATTTATACAAAACTATTACCAAGTGATCTATATATCTTTTATGGTTTAAAACTACATAAATATTTATTTGTATTCTATAATTTAAAGCTTTTCTTACATATCTCAATTAGATCTATATTATTTCATTTTTACATTCATCTTCATCTCGTTTGCTGACATTTTATTTTTACAAATTTTAGCTATCATGTCAATTTTCCTGCAGTTAATTCCAGATTTAGCTTGTGTTGTTGGTGCAGCAATATTGCATAAAAACTTATTATTCAATATATTACATTTGCCTTTAAGTTTTTTCGACACCACTCCCACTGGAAGAATTATTTCCAGATTTTCTACAGATTTAGAAGTAGTGGATGATACTCTACCGTGGTATATTAACGATGGCATGTATTGTATTGCTGAGGTATCTTATTATTTCATTAATGTTTGCTTCTTGTAGTTTTTCTTTCCTAATTTTATAGTATATCAATTAGTTAATGGTGTATGTAAATTTAGTCGCTATTCATTTTGATTTTATCAAATTTTGGTAATGAATGAAATCAGTTTTTCATGTCTATTACGTTATTTTTGATCTCATAAATAGTTTGCTTTATATATTATATGTAAGTTGGCAGAATTATATTGTTTGAATATTCATATGCATATTTACAGTGCATATAGCCCTATAGACTACAGTATCCCAATATTTTATAGTTCAAAAATCTAACTGCTGCTCCATACAGTAACATTAATTACTATAGTACTATGGAATCTCTAAAATTATAATTTTTAATATTTTTTTAGGTAATTGGTACTTTGGTGGTAACTAGTTATACAACGCCACTATTCATAACCGTAATAGTACCAATCAGTCTTTTATATTACTTTATTCAAAGATTTTATGTAGCGACATCACGTCAATTGAAACGTTTAGAATCGGTTTCACGTTCACCAATTTACTCGCATTTTGGTGAAACTGTTAGTGGTGTACAAAATATTCGAGCATTTCAACAACAGGATAGATTCATTAAAGAATCTGAACGTAAAGTGGATATGAATCAAGTTTGTTATTATCCAAGTATTATATCGAATAGATGGTTAGCAGTAAGATTGGAAGTAATTGCAAATTTGATTATTTTATTTGCTGCATTATTTGCTGTTCTGGGTAAAAATCAAATGCCTGGATTAGTTGGATTATCTATTACTTATTGCCTTCAAGTGAGTATAATGCTTGTGATTATTCTTTGAATTAGATATTTTTTATTAATATCACATAGATAACACAAACATTAAACTGGCTTGTAAGAATGACATCCGATGTGGAAACGAATATCGTTGCTGTAGAACGTATAAAAGAGTATGCTGAAGTGTCACAAGAAGCCGCATGGGAATTATCAAATCAAATTATTCCAAAATCATGGCCAGAAACAGGTTAGAATAAAAAAAATAGTATATTATTATATGAGTGATGGAAATAGCATTTTCTGCAATCGATGAAACAGTTTGCGTGATTGAGAAAATGATTTTCAACGAGTATAATACTATACACTTTTTCTACGACCAGCGTTATTAAAATTCATCAGCTAATTAAAAAAATACATATAAAATAGCCAGAATTAAATTTCATAGACCTGGCCAACTTGATAGATAAGTTCAATTGTATTGACTATTGAGTGTCATACATTTGCATTGATAATACTAATTATTTCGTTAAATTTATTGTTGTATTTTACATGTATTATTTCAGTTCAAATTTTATTTTATTTAATAATTATAAAAAGTAGAAAAAAACTTTGCATTAATTTAATTATAATGCAGTGACTATTGATCATGTGTATTTGCAGTTGCCGATGATTGTTAGGCAACCAAACATTCTATGCATAATTAAACATTTATTTAAATTTTGAAAATTGAAGAAATATTTACCATTTTATGATATGTTATGAATCATTTTTTACATTTTTTTATTTGCAATGTGTGTTTTAATTATTTAATAGCTTGATTAAAATTATTTTAATTTTTTGCATTTAATACAGTCAGTTTTGGTTTTAAAATCAAGGTAGGCTCTGGACAGTGTCTTTATGGATTAATGTGACGTCCTGAAATCTTTTAAATGTTTAATTTTTGCTTTTAACAAAAGGAAATGTTTATATTTTGATGCTAAATCATGTTTTCCCATTATTCTTTTAATACAATCATTATAATTGTATACATATAAGTGCATCTATTTGATTTATTTGTTTAGTCAGAAAGTTAATCATTTTTATATGGTCGTAGAAAAAAAATCTTATAAAATAATAAAAATAATATATTTTAGGAGCTGTTATTTTCAAAGATTTTTCGGTGAGATACAGACCGGGATTAGATCTAGTTTTGAAACATATAAATATAACAATATCGGGTAGTGAGAAAGTGGGTATTGTTGGACGAACTGGAGCTGGAAAATCTAGTTTAACATTGTCACTATTCAGGTAAAATACCATCAAAATGGTTAGATCGATTTTAGGTGTAAAGAATATTGGATTTTTTTCTTTAGAATTATTGAAGGAGCTGAAGGTCAAATTATAATCGATGGTGTGAATATTCTTAACTTAGGCCTTCATACATTAAGATCTAGATTAACGATCATACCACAAGATGCTATTTTATTTTCCGGATCGCTTAGAATGAATCTAGATCCATTTGATAAGCACACTGATGCAGAAGTTTGGCGATGTCTAGAATTAGCACATTTAAAGTCATTTGTGGAAGGTATTTATTTTTTGATAGTCTCAAGTACACCCACGTATATATTATCTCGGTAATCTTTTCATTTAAGGGTTACCATCTGGTCTAAGTCATCCGATAAGTGAAGGTGGTGAAAATCTATCTGTAGGCCAACGACAGTTAATGTGTTTAGCTAGAGCACTTTTAAGGAAGACAAAAGTGCTTATATTAGATGAAGCGACGGCAGCTGTAGATTTAGAAACTGATGATCTGATTCAAAAAACAATTCGAACCGAATTTAAAGATTGCACAGTTTTAACTATAGCCCATAGATTAAATACAATTATGGATTCTGATCGAGTTCTAATTTTAGATAAAGGCAAACTTGCCGAATTTGATTCACCTACAAATTTATTGAATAATCCACAAACGATTTTCTATAGCATGTGTAAAGATGCTGGTTTGGTATAATGTATTTTTCTTTTTTTTTGTAATAATGTTCACTTGATCAAAAAAAAATTTTTTTAGAAGTAATCCATTATGTAAATATTACTCTACTTGACGTAGAATAAAATTCAATTCGAATTAAAAATTAATGTCAGTGCACAAATGTACTTAAGCGTAATTTTCATAGTATTTTACTCTACGTCAGTTGACTAGAAACACGAAAAAACATCGATAGTTATATAGATCATTGGCATATATAGCAAAAATAAAGTGAATAGACAGAATACATTTAATATGGTGAAATCATACTGAATGTGCCTTATTATTATATTCAAAAATAAAACCCTATAGTGTATAGTTTATTTTCTACAATAAAGATATTGCAAATAAAAATTCCTTCAAATGCAAATTTTAAACGAGGATTTTATTAAAACAGTAATTGGATTCATTTTTTAAATTGCATTATTATGCAATAAAATTATGAAATTCGTTTATATCAATTTTAATTAAACAATGTGCAGTTAAAGTATATCCTAGCTTATCCTATCCTATATTCATATAAGTGGATAGGGAATTTCCGACATTCGTCCATTTTCTTTTTCTTATTTGTCAAAAATTTGTAGAAAGATAAAAATATGAAATTTAAGTGGCTCTAGTTGGTCAGTACGGAACAATATATTTTTTAACTTTAAACGTGTGCAAGTTTTCAGATTTAAAATAATTTTTCCTTAGATATGGGAAAGTTTCTATATTCAAAGTTAACTGAAAAGTTCAATATTCTTTGCAATCGCATTTTTTGCGATTTTTTGGTAACTATATATTTGCATTTCACAATTTTCAATAACAGAAATTCTCAGCCTTCTTTCAATTTTACCGCGTAAAAAAAAGCCGAAGCATAAGCCGACTATTTCCGAACGTTTTTACTCAAAAAGTTGTGAACTTATGGAAGCTTAAAAATAGCGTCCAAAATTAAATAGATTGTAGAAATTTCGTATGCCATTTAATCATGGCAGAATCAATTGATGAATTGTTTGATTGTTTTACCGAATCGTATAAAAATGAAGATCCAAAGGAAATGGTTGAAATCTCGAATAAAATGGATAGTCACGATAGGTTTGTATGATTTTGATATAACCTTAAATTATGATTAATACGGTGAACTTTCGTTCTTTTTTTTTTTCTAATCGCGTCTCGCACCTACGTTGAAATATAATAATGGTAGCGATGAAATGAAAGGCACCAAAAGACAAAATGAAGGTTGCAGTTATCAAGAAGTTAAAAAGATAAAAGATGACATTGAGATCGATATAAAGTAAGTTTATCATAATTAACATCATAAATGTAATATTTCTGTACAAATATTTATCTAATATGTTATTTCGAGATATTTCATTCCAATTTTTTTTTTAACGTAATCATTGCATTTTTTTTTTGCTAATCCATTCAAATCGTATTACCTGTCAATTATCGCTGTCAGCAAAAAAAAAGTTAATAATTTTGAAAAACGATATTTTTAGCATGCTTATATAGGAATTGTTATAAAAATAAAAGTATTATAGGGACGGTTTGATTTGGGTATAATATCAGTTTTTGAAGAATTTCTTTGCTTTAGTCATGTATGTGGTGGGGTGGGAGGCTGGTTACCCAAGGTTACTTAAGGTAACCTTGGGTTGCTTCATAATTTGTTCTTAACTATGAAACCCTACAATACGATACTAATGTAGCGCAATAGTAAAAAAAGTATGTTAAATAAGATTTTCCGTGATTTGTCGCATCCGAAGTAAATATGGAAATTGTTTTCCTATATATGAGTTTATTTGCCATTTCTTGTGAGATAGATTCATAAAAAACAGTCAAAAAAACATGTAGATAATTCACTTTTACCATTTTTACTAATTCGACTAGAATTAATAATAGTTATCAAATTTTACTACAGCAGATTTTACTCATAATATAATTATTACTATTATATAATAATTTTTGTTAGCTGTGAAGAATTTCAGAACAGAATAGTGGTCCATTCAATTGAAACTGGTGGAGAATGTACACATGAAGTGGCTTATCCACCAGGACAGGAATATTTTCCATTAACAGCTAGGGAGGGGGAGCCAGCAAAAGGCTATAAATTCACATTGGACCCTTTTCAAAAGGAATCTATTTTATGTGTAGATAATAATCAATCGGTATTAGTGTCTGCACATACATCTGCAGGAAAGACCGTTATTGCAGAGTAAGTAAATTTTTTTTTTATATCAAGTAGCTAGTATATTAGATTTTCAAAATATAAATAAACAAGGAGAATATATCGAGAACAGTTTTCAACTAATTTATTTAACAATAATTAATAAAATTAAATTTATCATTATAATTAAGTGATATAAAATATTTTATTGTCGATATAAATAATGGGTTGCCTAATTTTGGTAGTAAAAGTTGTAAAAAATGAAGAAAGTGAAGCAGTCTATAGGCGTGGGCAACCTAACCTCACACATCTGAAAGTTATCAAAGTTAATTCATATTTGTTTCGGCTTTTTTTTTGTCACGATTGCCTTTTGGTTGCTCGGCGTCTATACTATGGAGAACTATAATATATGATTATGGTTTTATTTATATTGCTGTTAACCGAAACTGTAAATAAATCTACAGTTTTTTTTTTTTACAGAAGGCCACCTCCTCCACTCCTTCCACGTCCTTACCTCCCTTGAGGGATGGAATCACTCTCCTTACTGGATCTAACATTGGCCCTTCGAGTGAAGCTTACAAAATAGATTACAATATAATGTTTATAATAATGTAATAGTGATATGATTCAATTTCAAGCGTATCTTTTAATAATGCTAATGCTCATCTTACGAGAATTTATGCAGCAATCGATTCTTTTTTTTGTTTACATACGAAAACAATTTTTTCCTGCAAAATGCTGATTTTTCTACATTTAGAATGTTGCATTTTCTTCTAGGTATGCCGTAGCCAAATCTTTAGCGGCTAAACAAAGAGTTATTTACACCACTCCTATAAAGGCGCTTTCAAATCAAAAATATCGCGAATTTCTGGACGAATTTAGAGATGTTGGTTTAGTTACTGGAGATGTTACTATTAATCCTAGTGCATCCTGTTTGATTATGACCACTGAGGTAAATTTGGCAAGCAGTGGACATTTTATTTGTTATACTGGGTAGATTTATGTTTTTTTGTTTTTTTTAATGAAACTATTGCGAATTTCAATTACTATTTGTTTAAATAACAAATTTATTTCAGATTTTACGAAATATGCTTTATAGGGGCTCTGAAATAATGCGTGAAGTCGGTTGGGTTGTATTTGATGAAATACACTATATGCGCGATAAAGAAAGAGGGGTTGTATGGGAAGAAACGTTGATTCTATTGCCGCATAACGTTCATTTCGTATTTCTATCAGCAACAATTCCAAATGCTCGTCAATTTGTCGAATGGGTTGCGCATTTGCATCAGCAACCCTGTCATGTTGTTTACACTGATTACAGACCCACTCCTTTGCAGCATTTCATCTACCCGGCAGGCGGGAACGGAATCCATATGGTTGTTAATGAAATGGTCCGTATTTTTTTTTTTTTTTTACTTATCTTTTTTTGGGGATTTTAATTTTTTAGTTAATTAAAACACAAACAGCTGTTGTGTAAGAATTAAATAAAGAATAGAAAATTTCAAAAAAAGATACGTAAAATTTAAAAAAAACAAAAATCTAAAAAAATTTATACCAAAAACGATCAGTTTAATTATAATTTCGCCTAGATCCACTATAATACCTGAATTTGACTTTAGGGGGAGTTTAAGGACGATAGCTATAACAAAGCAATGGCATCGTTACAAGGTGACAGTGCAAAGGGCGATACTAGGGGCCGAAGAGGTGGAATTTCAAATAAAACCGATCCAGCTAGTACTGATATTTTCAAAGTCATTAAAATGATTATGGAACGAGATTTTGCTCCTGTTATTGTATTCAGTTTTAGTAAAAAGGACTGTGAATTATATGGTACATTGATGACGAAATTGGACTTTAATACCTGTAAGTATTGTTTGTTGTTTGTTGCTAGTTGTTATTCTAATTAATTATCTGATGAAGCGGCTGAAAAAAAAATGGTAGACGAAATATTTGCAAATGCTACGGATATATTAACAGAAGAAGACAAACTTTTACCACAAGTTCAAAATATTTTGCCACTTTTACGTCGTGGAATCGGTATTCATCATGGTGGCCTTTTGCCAATTTTAAAAGAAGTGATTGAAATTCTATTTGGTGAAGGATTAATTAAGACTCTGTTTGCTACCGAAACATTTGCAATGGGTTTAAATATGCCTGCTCGAACTGTTCTTTTTACAGGCGTGCGAAAATTCGATGGACAATCGTATCGATGGGTAATTTTTAATAAATATTAATTTTGTTTGTAAGAACGATCATTGCATTGAGCAAATTTTCAGATTAGTTCAGGTGAATATATTCAAATGTCGGGGAGGGCTGGAAGGCGAGGTATCGATGATAAAGGCATTGTTATATTGATGGTAGATGAAAAATTGCCACCGGCAATCGGTAGAGATATTGTAAAAGGCCTTCCCGATCCAATTAATTCCGCATTTCATCTCACTTATAACATGGTTTTGAATTTATTAAGAGTTGAAGAAATAAATCCCGAATATATGTTGGAAAGATCATTTTTTCAATTTCAAAATCAAACGAATATACCAATATTATATAGCAGTATGTTACCTTCATTTGCAGAATGCAAGCTGATTATTTCATATATTGCTTTTTTTTTTAGCATATATGGAAAAATTAAAGGAATACAATGAATTTTCTATTGAAGAAGAAGATCAAGTGGCATCGTACTATAGTATAAAGCAAGAACTAGAAAAATTGGGAGTACTATTTCGAGGATACATAACAAAACCGGAATATTTTGTTGGATTTTTACAACCTGGACGACTTATAAAAGTCAGTTATAATTATAATTTTAATCTGAAATCTTAAACAGTACTAACAACAATCTACTTAATAGATTAAAATAGAAGAAGCGGATTATGATTGGGGTGTTATAATAAACTTTAAAAAATCACCTGCATTCACATCGGGCCGAAGTCGAATTAAAACGAAATCGAAATTGAAAGTTCAATTAGATGTTTTGCTTCATATTATTCCTGAACAGACCGATATGGATAATATTGTTCCAAAGCCATGTGGAGAAAATGAGGTTCCAACTATATTTCGATTGATTTGTTAATTTCATTTTCATAAAATTATGTACATTTTATAGACGGGCGAAATAGAAATTGTGTCTGTCGATTCTCAATATGTAACTCATATATCTTCAGTAAGATTATTATGTCCTGCCGATTTGACATTGAAAGATTCGAGAAAAAATCTTTATAAAACTGTTAAAGAGGCAAAGAAACGATTTTCTGGAGAACTACCTTTATTGGATCCAGTAAATGATATGAAGATTCAAGAAAAACCTTTTCTAGATATTCTAAATAAAATGAAGGTTTTAGAAAAGAAGTGAGATTAAAAATACGTTTTCTTTCTTTCTTTTTTTCCGTGTGTTAGGGAATGTGTTGGTTTCCTAATTGTAACCTACGATTATTGTCTAGTTATTAATTTACTATTTTACCATGATTTATAATAAATTGTATTTTTTTTTTTTTTTTCAAGACTTAACGAGCATGTATTGTGCAATAGCAAATTGTTGGAAACACAATATGAAGAATATGAGAAAAAAATTACCTGTTTGAACGCATTGGAATCAGCAAAGAAAGCACTATTAAATGCCCAATCGATTTTACAACTTGATGAATTAAAATCTCGAAAACGGGTTTTAAGAAGATTGGGATACTGTTTAGATGCCGATGTAATACAATTAAAAGGACGAGTAGCTTGTGAATTAAGCAGGTGGGATGATGTACACATTTATTATAACGTGTGGTAACATTATAAACATTGATTTTTCATAGCGCTGATGAATTACTTATTACCGAAATGATTTTCAACGGTATATTTGGTACGTTAACGCCAGAACAATCATGTGCATTGTTAAGTTGTTTCGTTTGTGATGAGAAACTTACCGGGGATAGTCCAGGTGTTTGTGAAGAATTATCAGGACCTCTAAAACAAATGCAGGTAATCTCGGTCTTAATTTTTAGTGAGAAAATCTTTTTGGTCATAAAAATAATAATCAATTAATTGGTAGTAAAATATACTTTTTCAGGATTTGGCACGGAGAATAGCTAAAGTTAGTATAGAAGCTCGCCTACCCTTCGATGAAGCAACGTATTTGGAACAATTTAAACCATCATTAATGGATGTGGTGTTCCATTGGTGTAAAGGTTCAAGTTTTAGTGATTTATGTAAAATGACCGACATTTTCGAAGGTTCGATTGTAAGATGTATGCGACGTTTAGAAGAACTATTAAGACAAATGGTACAAGCATCCAAAACTATTGGCAATGTCGAATTGGAACATAAATTTAATGATGCAATAAAAGTCATTAAAAGGGACATAGTGTTTTCGTCTAGTTTATATTTGTGATTACATCGACGAATTGGTTTCTGTTAATTCATTTTGTGTGTTATAATATGAAAATAATAAAAAGTTTAATATTTCGTTTTGGCTTTTAACGCCTCTACAATAACTACTATTGAATTGCTATTAATTGTTCCTAGTTTTTGTTTAACAGTTGTTTTAATTTTTTAGATAACTTCGGATTTAATTAGGAGTGGTTGGTAAGTTTTTGTGTACGTATTTCGATTATTCAGATGAATTAATTTAAGTAGTGTAACTACGGAATTATGTAATCATGTCACAGCTCTCCGTATTTTCAGCCCTAAAGCATGTCATTGCATTAAGCACTGAATTTCATATTTACCAACAAAATTTTTTTTATTTCAGGCATCGCATTCTGGTAACGGGAGTACATTTTAAACCCAACCGTCTATCTTTGGTGATCTAGCCCTGTGATCGTTCTTTTTATATATTTCACATGGTTAGGCCACCAAGTTCGATTGTTTGGGAATGATCGCAAAACATCCAGAAGAATACAAATACAAAATAGGTAGTTATAATGAAGAACTATTGGTGTGTTATGTTGCTTTTGATATTTCATATCACAGCCATTAGTTACTTCCTTATAGCTGTCTGAATGACATCAGATGTTAATGGGATGGTGTTGGACAAGAGTTTGTGGTATTGGTGATTGAGTGATTTAGATCGATATTACCAGTTGATATAATAAATGGTTAATTTGAAATAAAATAAGGCGCGACAATATTCAATCATTCTGTTATCCATAAAATAATATGAGTATTTTCATATATAAATTTAGCTAAAATAGATTTTAAGATTAATTGGTTATTGTAACATTATTTTCAATTTATATTTCATATTTTCTACGAGTGTTCGTTTATAGTCGCATGGTATAGAAATTGTGACTAGATCGAACATTCGAACGGAATATGATTGATGCAACAAATATATAGAGATTTATTAACTATATAAATTAATTTAGGCATTGTGATTTCTTGTTAGTTGTTGATGTGGCTTTAATGGTGATGTTGAAACTTTCATAAAGCTATATCAGCAATTAATAATAAATCAGCATTAACGAGATAGTGACGGAATTTTATAAAATGTTACGTAATTATCGACTTTGTAAAGTAATGTTGTAAGTTTTCGATACAGAACACATCAAATACAAAATTGGGTACACTATTTCTTCCAAGTTTTTTTTTATTTTCCTGTTCCTACTACAAAAAAACAATTGATTTTTTTGTCATTAGATGGCGATGGCTACAGTTTCTCTACATATGTTTGTCTCTATGAAGTAAAATGGTGGTGATTGACAAATTGAATTTTTTTTTCACGTTGACTTAAATAACAAATAGTGTTTCGCTATTACAAATTTTATAAAACAAAAAAAATGCTTGAAACTAAACCGGTGAAATCCCGACGTTACAAAATACCCGCACTAAAAGAATCCAGTAAACAAAGAAAAAATCCGACGAAAGAATTGCATCAATTGCTCGATGAAACTGACTTGATTCATTTAAATGAGCATTTCAACAAGGAAGAAGGAAGACGAATGAATAAACAACAGTTGAAAGATGTATTAGTAAAAGTTGCCAAAGTCGAATATCCGGACGATGTATTTGAACGGGAATTTTTAAAAATGAACGCTTCATGGTAGTTTCACAATTACGGATGTCTGATTTCTGTTCGACTGTTCGAAATCAGTGATCCGATTATTTCAAATGGATTTTGTTTGAAATTGCCTTGTGAGTTCTGTTAATTATACTTTTTACATAGTAATGGTTTAGTAACTTGGAATGAATTTATATCCTACCTAATATTGGGATTTGAACAATCTGAAATCAGTACAGAATATAAGACTTTGGCTGCTCCAATACCGGTTCCTCCAACGATGATGAAAACCAATCATCGACATGCTATTAATAGGATTACATTTTATCCTACAGGTTAATACAAAAAGTATTTAACCTATATATGGTTAAACACTAAAATCTGCAGTCTAGAGAGCTGGTCAAATATCTTCGAAACAGGAATTCATTCCATTGCATTCTTTCGTTTAAATATGTACAGGGTGTTAGCGATAGGGTGTTATAAAATTAAATTCTTTTTTTGTTCGATATATAAAAAAAATAATGAAATTACAATTAGTTTTTACAAAAATGGAATCAATTACAAATTTAATAGATGCCTGCCCAGGTCTAGACACTAACAAAATTTGATTCTTTTAGAAAATATATATTAATAAATTTTTAATAGTATTGCCAGATCGTTCAATATCATGGTACGATGGTAGTATAATAACATCGAGTCATGACGGAGTTATAAATTATTGGACATTGGACATGACTTTGGAAAGGAGTGTTCAATCTAGTTCCCCCGATTTAAAAATACAGCCTACATGGGTAACTGATTTAGCAGTACTGCCAGATGTTAGTGTTATTTGTACTTCGTCAAGTGAACGAGATTTGCGGTAGGTACTTTGATAAAAGTACATTGTCAAAACGAGTTTGCTCATTATATAAATCGAGGCCAATAAAAATGTCATAATCAAAATAGAAAGGCTACGTCAATACCTCGAAAGTTTAGTTTTTAAATTTTCATTTTGTTAACTAACAAAAGTATTCACTAATTATATAATAGATTCTATGATACATCGGCAAGAAAGTTTGTATTAAGAGTAATTATTAAATCCCTGGATCACGCCGTTTGTACAATGCATTATAAGTTTTATCAAGATCCCGATGCTGAATCGAAACTGATACTTGGCGATATGAGTGGCGGTGTTAAGGTTCTTTTGATAAAAACATTTGCTAGAGGTCCTTTTAAATCTCTACCAGGCATTCCGTTGCTCACCGTGAGATGGGAACAAATTGTTAAAGGATATGTGGATAATTTTAGGTATACAATCTGACAAATTTATAAGGGCGGGATAAACTTGGATTTTTTTCCAATTTCTAGAGTAATACTTTTACCAAATCTTCATACAGATTATGTAAGACAGGTGGATTATTATCCAACGTTGCACAGTGTGGTTTCATGCGCTAATTGTCCTAGAACCCCTTTGTTAATGTCTGATATAATTGATACCACAAAATCGTATAAATATAAAATAATTTCTGGTGTTTGGTGTTTTGCTCTGGAATCATCTGCTCATTTGGTTGCATCAGGTTAATAATAAGAAAAACTATTTGGAATAGTGAGCATTTTATATTGGATTTTTTTTTTTTTTTTGGTTTTAGGAAGTCCAGACTGCTTAGTTCGATTATGGAATCCATTTGTGCCTCACAGACCCACTTGTGCATTTTACGGTCATCATACTGGAATAGTTCAATTGGTATTTCAGGATCATGGCAAAAAACTTTACAGTCTTTCCAAAGATAGATGTATAAAAGTTTGGGATATTGCTTTACAATCTTGTCTGCAAACTTATTTAGATTTGCCAAGTGAATTGAGTGAACAAAATGAAATGACTACATTGTATAATCCTGAATCTAGACAATGGATTATTGGAAGTGTAATGATTGCTATTGTACCTTTAAGTCCAAAACAAAGTGGTGAACATACTGATGGAAATACTCATTCCAGCGGAGTATCAGTAGTTTTGTATAATAAATTATTTAAGGTAATAATTGTTGAATTTTTTTCGCGAAATGGGAAAGAAATAAAATTGGAAAAGCACCACACGAGTCCTAGTGGGAATTTAAGAAAGGTGGAGGAAAGAGCACGATAAAAAACTGAAAAAATTGAGAAATTTATATTGTAGCACCCCTTCGTTGACCTATAGGCTGATTTTTGAATTTCTGTATGACAGAGACGTTTTTTTTACAAAACGGCCTCCTCCTCCACTCCGTCCACTTCCAGCTCCGTTATGAGTCGGTACCATCCTTCTCGGGTATTTCATCAACTCATGACGGGGCCTTACAATAATATCAGTAATTTGTCCAAAAAAATACCCCCATCCAAGGTGTTGCCAAAACGCGCTGCCCCTTATGGAAAGTTGCACAATCAAACTCAACTTATAATTCTACTTTCCTTTACTTTAATAATTTAATAAACTGCGTGCCATGACAAGGACATTAAAATATTTTGTATTATCTCATAGGTGGTGGTAACATGTGGTCTAGATAGCTACATAATCTTATGGAATCCATGGGATGGCCGTCGTCTAATGGTAATCCCAGAGGCCCATACAAGAATGTTACACGGTGAAATAATGTATGTTGAAATAACAGCAGCTGCTTTTGACCCAGGCTATCAGAGACTAATTACTGGTACTTCATTTTGATAAAAAGTCTTCTATATTTTCACATGCTATTGACCAATAGGTGCACATGATGGTACGTTAAAAATATGGAGCTTTAATACCGGTACTTGCTTAAGAAATATGAGTATTAATACTTGGTGTGAAGTTCAATGCATAGTTTGGGTAAAAAATCGTATATTGGCAATGGGATGGAATAAAAGAGTTACCGAGTTTGCAGATACTGGAGCAGCTATTGGCCCAGAGGGCGCTTTTAGGTAGCAAACATCACTTTTAGGACACGTATAATTGATATCGAAGTCGATTTTATTATTATTAAAGTAAAGATTGGGATCTACGACATTCTGAAGATATCAGTGCCGGTGCAGTAAGAATACCAGAAACATTGGCAACAAGGTAAAATTAAAATTACGTTAGCGCACTACAGCGCTAAGTGTTGGTTTGCTACTAGATCACTTTTTTTTTGATAGTTCATATGTCGGCGAATTGATTTTATGGCGTTTAGAAACGGGTCAACCATATAAGAAATTTGTTGTCTCAAATCCAACTGAACGCATAAAACTTTACTTCACTGTTGAAAAAAACAAACCGAAACATATAGATGATTCGGTGACAAAGTATGACAAAGTTTTTGTCTTGAATACATTTGTCATGTGAGAAAAAAAAAAAAATAAATTCTAGATATGCTAAACCCTTAGAGAAATTGTCTGCAGAATCTTTACGAGCAACTATAGCAAGTGCTGCGTCACGAAATTCTGTAAAAAGGAAAAGTTTACTTCCACCCGCAGAAAAAACATTAGCTGGTAAAATAAATTAAAAGTTTTCCTTCAACTATCTCAACTAACTCATCTTATTTTCCTAACAACTCCATTAATTATTCTTCTAGGACCTATTGTGTTAACTAAAAGAACTGGAAGAACATCAATAATCCAAATGCCCGACGAATGTTTCAGTTTGCGAAAATTAGCAGTGCACTGTATGTTGTTTCTTGCATCAAGAAAAAATCATCCGGAAATTGGAACTTTACTGGTGGCATTAGAAAATGGTGTGATTCAGGTGTGGAATCACAATGTTGCTGGAGGTTTTATAACATCATTTATGGCTGTTCATAAAACTGGAGATTATGCAATTTCATTGGCTACGGATGAACAAAATGAATTTCTTTTCGTCGGTAAAATTTCATTTTGTCAGAAATAAAAAAATAAATTGCATTTAAATGTGAATTGTTACATTCTAAGGTACAACCGCTGGATACATTAAAACTTGGCTGTTAGTGAATTACTGTGTTCGACAAGAGGATGTAGTCCATATTTGTTTGCCTAAATACAGACTAATGTTCCCGTTTACGTGGGGAGATCGATTTGTAGGTAGGCCAAAAGAACAATTCGTCGTTTTAGCGCCATTAAAAATCGATTTTTCAATAAAAATATATTGGAAAATTTTGTACAATATTGTCGCTACCACCATGTGGTTCATTTAAGATGTTAACATTAAAAAAAAAAAAATACATGTTCAATATAAAATATTTAATGTCAGGTAGTGCAAGAAGAATGGTTGCTAATCAACCTTTGCCAAAATTATTAAGCAGCTACAAAGGCCACTTAATGCCCGTTTCTGGACTAACTTACATACAAGAATGTAAGATTTTAATTAGGTAAATATAGGTCACGCTACCGAAACTAGTCAGAGAAACAAAAATTAATACATTAATTTTTAGTTGCAGCGCAGATTATAGTGCTAGAATATGGACACTGGGCGGACGCTACTTACAAACTATAGGCACATTTAAACCATATAAAATAATTGATAGTAATAGAGATTCTATGCCAGAAGATTTTGAATATACAATACCACCAGATATTAGACGAGTCGCTAGCTCTACTACATTAAGAGTCTGTCACTTCCAGTAATCTATATGTACATGATTATTTGCATTTTCTGTTTAAATAATTAGGTCTTGTGTGGCGGTTCTTTTGAGAAAAGACTTACCATCAAGCAACTACAAAAACAAGCTCAAAAAGATCTCATTCATATTGATTACAGTAAAATTTATGGATCTAGATTGACAGATCCAGTTTTGGGCAATTTTTACGATAATCCGGAACGTACCGTAAAAACAAAAGATATTAAATTTGATACCGCATTTAATTATGTAAGTCAAATATTTAACTTAATCAAATGACGTCAAATCCAGCGTTTGTGAAACAGACATTACATTAGGCTATTATTTTCATTCTTTCAGATACCTGTTTATCAACATTTGAAAATGCCTCAACCTAAACCAATCATTTTATCATATGAACGTCAACGATTAAATAAAAATGTTCAAATGAAAAATTCCACAGACCTTTGAAGTTCTACAATATCTGCATATAATTTATACAATTGTATTCGTATCTGTTATAGCTATACATACATTTTACAAATCGATAGAAATGTACTCAACGAAATATAATCGAATAAAAAAAATGATTTTTTTTTAAAATTAAAAAAATGATGTGTTAGTGGGAGTCTAAATCGGAGAGTGAAAGTGGTCGGATGTTTGTTTGTGGTGAAATCGAAATGTCGATACGCAGATAAACAGAGTACTGATTGTTTAGTGGTTTAAGGATAATATATCAATAAAGTTATTTTTTTTTTTTTTTTTTATAAGTTTAATAAGGATATTAA
The DNA here is from genome assembly GCA_949748235.1 of Platypus cylindrus. Lineage (NCBI taxonomy): Eukaryota > Metazoa > Arthropoda > Insecta > Coleoptera > Curculionidae > Platypus > Platypus cylindrus. The sequence goes on along the minus strand of OX456489.1, from coordinate 1,278,216 downwards.
CTAATAACAGAACAACGGATAAGTAAGACATCTAGATAAGTATAGGAAAGTGCCCTTCCGAGCGGAGGAAGCGGGGGAAATTCCCAAATAACAAGTAGACCTGATAAGCAGGAACGGTGTTATTGAGATAAGAAATATAAACAACTTTTATTTGTTTTTTATTTGTATTTTATACTGAAATAAATATTGAATATTATTATAGATTTATAAATAGAAGTGGGATTGATCTCGCAAGAATGGAGGCTAAAAACCCATTCAAAGCGGCGACTAAAATCAGAAGAACTCCACCAGTGGGAAAAGTGGAGACTAGAAAAAGAAAAACATCAATGGAGGAAGAAGAGGAATATGAGGAGCAAGAAAAAGCAAATAAATCGTATAGAGGAGTAGTGATGAGTGAGGTGGAAGACAGCATGGAAAAAAGAATAAAATTAAGACAGAAAGATATGTCGCAGCGGAAAGAAGAAAGTGAAGATACTCAGAAAAGATTAAGTGGAGTATCAGATGAATTAATGATTCAAATCAAACTTTTTTTTTTTTTTTTTTTTTTTAAAGGGGGAAAATGCCTAAACGCACACCGACGGCCGTGTGCGGTCCATTGATGTGGTGTGGACCGTCGGTAGTGTGGGGCTCGCACCCACTAAAAACCCCCTGGACTGGAACCACCTATGAAGGTATTACTTCAGTGATTCAAATCAAACTGATACAAAGGGAAATTAGGATATATAAAGAGGGGAATAAAAGAGAAGAAGGACAAACTCGAGAAGAAATAGAAAAAAGTATAGAGAATATAGAAAAAATATTAGTTAAAATGACCGCCACAGTATATGAAAACATAGAGAATGCAGAGAAAAAACAAAAACCAGGAAAAACAGATAAATTAGAGCAAAGGCTGGAGCAAATGGAGAAACAATTCGAAAAAAGAATGGACAAACTGGAAGCGAAAATAACGGAATTGATAGGGGGGGGGGTACAATAACACAAAATATGAGCAAAAAGACATATGCGGCTATCACAGAAAAGAAAAAAGAAAATGATACAAAAAAGATAAAGGGATGGAAAACACCTGAAAAAATAAGAGAAATAACAGTGAAAGCGGTAGAAGGTGAGAAGGTAATGGAAAAAATACGTGAAAAACTTACGATAGAAGAAGTAGGGGAAGAAGGTATAAAGGAAATAAAAAAATACAAAAGTGGATTGGTAGTGATGAAGTGCAGAAACGAGCTACAACAGGAGCAAATAGGGAAGAAACTGGAGAAAGTACAAGGAATAACAGTGAGGAAAATGAAAGAAACAAATCCGTTGTTTATAATAAAAAAAGTTGAGCAAGGGTATACTGAAGAAGAAATAATAAATGAAATAATAAGGGAAAATGAAGAAATAAGAAAAATGGTGGGGACTAGAAAGGTGAAGACAGTAATAAGAGCAGTTAAAAAAAATGCCTTCAGGAACAGTAAACAATATGTAGAGGACTGGGTAGTAGAAGCTGACAATGAGATATTCAAGTACGCGATAAAAAAAAGGAAAATTACTGATAGATTTTACTGTAAAACAGGTAGAGGAATATATAAGGATCGCGATCTGCTACAAATGCTGCTGCTATGGGCATGTAGCTGAGTACTGTACAAGAACGGAGGTATGCTACAGATGTGGACAAGAAGGACACGAAGGGAAAGATTGTGGAAAAAATGAGATAAAATGCGCCAACTGTACAAGAATTAAAGATAAAGACGTAGAGCACATGGCAACTAGCAAAAAGTGTCAAATATACAAAAGAAAGGAGGAACAATATAGAAATAGGATAGATTATGGAAGCTGGGAAGAAAAGAAGAAACAAACAAAAAACTGAAGAAGAAGTGGGGAAAGGAGCAGAAAACAATGAGAAGAAAAAAGGTAGAAATATGGAGATTGGCAACATGGAATATACGAAGCATAAAGGGAAAAGAAATAGAACTAGAAGATGAGTTTCTGGAAAATAAGATGGACATACTTACAATAACGGAAACGAAAAAAAAAGGGAGGGGATTGCAAAAAATGATGAAAGGAAGTGTATTTATATATAGCGGAGTGGAAACAGAGAAAAGAGCAGCTGAAGGAGTCGCATGTATGATAAAAAAAGAATGGGCACACAATATAGAAGAATGGGAGGCGTGTTCAGAGAGGATATTGACAATAAATATGAAGGACGATAACGAGAGCATTAAAACAATAATAAGTGTGTATGGACCAAATGACGACGAGAAAAAGGAGAACAAAGAGAAATTCTGGGAAATGTTAATAGAGGCGGTAGAAAGAGCAAAAGGCGAAAAATACATTGCAGGAGATTTTAATAGTAGAAGGGAAAAACAGGAGAGAGCAGAATATTGGGCCAGAATGGGGAGACAATACTAAATGATAACGGAAAAAGATTGATAGAGTTTTGTCGAATCAACAATATTTTTATAGCAAATACTTACTATAAGCACCAAGATATACACAAATATACTAGAGAGATGAGCAGCAAAAATGAAAAATCGATAATAGACTACATAGTAGCAGGAAATGAAAATAGAAAGAACATAGTAGATGTAAAAGTGTCAAGAGGACCGGAAGTGGGAAGTGATCATTATATGGTTATAGCAAAAATAAAGAAACCATTAAAAGCAGACAACAGAGAGAGAAAAGAAGATAAGATAGAATATGAGAAAATAAAAGCGTATAGACTAAAAGACGGAGAGGTGGCAAAGCAATATAGAGAAGAAATGAAGAGGATGATTGAGAGTAGAAATGAGAAATGGAAGATATTAAGTTTGGAAGAGAATTGGGAGGATCTCAAAAAGATAATACTACAAGCAAGCTCGGAAGTGTGTGGAAGAATAAAAAGAAATAAGAAAATAAAACAAACGGCATGGTGGGCAGAAGAGATCAAGAGAAGAGTGAGAATAAAAAAAGAAAAATGGAAAGAATATCTACAAAAAAAAAACTAGAGAAACGTATCAGTGTTACAAGGAAGAAAGGAAAATAGTGAAGAAATTAGTGAGAGACGAAAAAAAGAAACAATGGCAAGAATTTGGTGAGAAAATGGAAAGAAAGAGCAATGAAAATAAGAAAGTTTTCTACAGTGTCCTAAGAGGGTGCAGAAAAGATAAAATGGAAAACAGAGTGCTCATGAAAGACAAGAATGGAAAGGTAATAAAAGATGAGGAAAAGGTGATAAACAGATGGAAAGAATATTTCGAAGAGCTATTGGCGGGAAGTGTAAGTGGGAAACCCAATAAAAATAGCGAAAAAAAAAAGAGATTAGGTGAAGATAAATCTCAAGAAGTGGATAATGAAGAGGAAGGCGGCGAAGAAATAGAAAGGGAAGAATTGGAAAAGACTATTAGAGAACTTAAGAATGGGAAGTCTCCAGGGAGTGAAGGAATAACATCAGAAATGATTAAGAATATTGGAGAAAAGGGAATGGAAAAACTGGTATATATATACAACAAAATATGGAGCGAAGAACGCATCCCAGAGGAATGGAAAAGAGCACAGATAGTACCAATATATAAAAAAGGAGACAGAGCTGACTGTAAGAACTACAGAGGAATAAACATAATAAATACAGGGATGAAGATACTAGAGAAAATAATAAAAAATAAGATAAATTATAAAGTGGAACAGACCCTGGAAGAGCCACAATGCAGATTTAGAAAAGGTAGAAGCATACAGGACCATATATTTACTATAAAGCAAATGGTGGAAAAGGCAGGAAATAGTAAAAAAAATATATATGTAGGTTTTCTAGATCTAAAGAAGGCATTTGATAAAATAAATAGAAGCAGATTATGGAATATAATGAGAGAGAGGGGTATAGAAAAGAAAATGATTAGGTTAATAAGGAAGATATATGAGGAGAATGTAAACAGCATAATAGTAAATAGTAAAGAATCTGAAACATTTAAAACAATGGACGGACTAAGACAGGGAGGAGGACTGAGTCCAACATTATTTAACATATATATGGATGAGATAATGAGAGAAAGTGATAAAGAGGAAAGAGGACTAGTCGTTGGATATAAAAACATGCAAGGGGTGGTTATAACGACTGGAGCATTTGCAGATGATGTGATGTTAGTTGCGGAGAATGAAAAGAGTTTGCAGAGAAAATTGAACAAATGGAATGAAGTGCTTAAAAAATACGAGATGGAGATGTGCAAGGAAAAGACAAAGGTAATGGTAATAGGAGAGAAACAGAAGTTAGAAATTAAGATAGAAGAGACGAGAATAGAACAGGTCGATTGTTTTAAGTACCTAGGAGTGCAGATCAGCAGCGGGGGTAAACAGGAAAATGAAATTACGGACCGGGTGAATAAAGCAATGAATGCATATTATAGAATAAATAGAGTAATAGTGGAGAACAAGGAAATCACAAGGAAAACAAAAATAAATGTATACAAGACCATAATAAGACCGATTTTAACATTCGGATGTGAAACGTGGAAAATGGAGCAAAAAGACATAAGTAGGGTACAAGCTGTGGAAATGAAAGTCTTCACAAGAGTAAAAGGGGTAACAAAAAGAGATAAAATAAGAAGCAGCGCAATAAGAGAAGAGTTGGAGATAGAACCAGTGGTGGAGTTCATCCACAGAAGGCAGTTGGGATGGTGGGGACATCTGGTAAGAATGGGTGAAGAGAGGCAAGTAAAGAGAGTCTGGCAGGCAAGGGAGGGAAGAAGAGCGAAACGGGGAAGACCAGAAATTACATGGGATGAGAGAATTGAAAAAGCAATAAGAGAAAGAGGAATGAGGCTGAATGACGCAAGAAGAATTGCTTGCAACAGGAAGGAGTGGGAGAGATGCATAGGAAGTGAGGAATAGGAGGATAAAGAGAAGAGCTCAAGCCGACACCAGTTGATGGTATAAGACATATAGACATATATATATATATATATGTGTTAGTGAATTTTGCGAAAGTATAGAGACGGCAATAAATTGTACGTCATTTTAATAGTTTCGCATCTTCCATCTCGGCCATTGAAAAGTAAAAACACCCTTGAGCAAACACCCTGTATGTATGTATATTTTTTCAATTTACGATAATTTACTGAAATTTTAACAACACTGTATTTGCAATTGCGACACTTTGGCCTCTCGCGTAGTAAAATACCTACTCATAAATACTTAGATATCTTTTTAGAAAATCTTTCCGTGCATGGCGGGTGCAATTTAAATAAGTACAAAAAAAGACTGGAATTGATGAGTCACAATTAGGAAAAAAAAACAGGTTAGATAACCCAGTCACCTATGACATCTGAATAAGACGCAGTCATACACACTTCAATTGAAATTTGTTATCAGGGACGGAGTACAGTGACGTTTTGTAGCATGAAAAATCGAAATATCATTATTATATTCACAGGCAAACTGTTCTGTCTGTGATTGTATAAGATCACACCAGTAAAAGCAGCGATTTGTTTATGGCTATAGTAAATTTTGTTTAGTGTCTCATAAAGCATATGGCTTTTAGTTGTCAAATGATTCGAAATTTGTCGGTATTCACAGTTTTAGTACTATTTGTTTATTTCTATTTCTCTAAAAATTTACCGGAACATCACAGCGAAGAAGCAATTAGTAAATTACCATGGGAAAAACAATTGGTGAAAAATAACAGTTCTCGACTACTTTTTACAATCGATAATCGTATTGTGCATTTAGATTTAAAAGGAGCACCACCGAAAGTATCTTTCTATTCATATTTTTTTCCATTATTATCCCAAATGGGAGCTACAGGAATATTGATCGAATATGAAGATATGTTTCCATACAAGGAAAATATACTGAAAAATGCTACAGCATACAATGCTTATACATTACCAGAAATTCGGAAAATTAATTTATTAGCTAAAGCAAATAATTTAGATATTATACCGTTGATTCAAACATTTGGACATTTGGAATTTCTATTGAAATTAGATGAATTTAAGGATTATCGTGAAATGCTTATGTATCCTTCAGTTCTATGTCCAACATATAGTAAAACTTTAGTTCTAATTGAAGAAATGCTCACTCAAGTTATTGGCGCTCATCCGAATATTGGGGCGATTCACATTGGCGGTGATGATGTATTTCATTTAGGTAAAGTTTTTTTTTTTATGCAAATTTATCAATATTCTCAAAGAGACTTTTAGTATATGTTTTTAACAAAAATAAAAGTTTTTTGTTTGAAAATATTGAATAACTAGTGTCTAACAGCCATAACAACGGTTTGACCAATAGAATTGTAAGCAGCAGTTGGTTGCTAAGCTTTTAATAGGAGGAGCTCACTGAACTCACATCAATAAAAAGGACACACCGCCTTTTTAAAATTAACAACGGCCAACTTTCTATTCGTTAGTTAGACCAAGTTTCCACCCAATTTTTTTTTGTAAAATCACCCAATCTGATACCACAATAGTGGTATCAGATTGGTGGTATCAGAATCAGACGCAACTGGATTTCCATTGGTCAGTCCCAATAGGTACACTGTTAGGACTATACACTAGCACTATACCTTATATTATATTATTATAAACTATAAGTTTATGTCTACTTCACAGGTCATTGTCCAAAATGTTGGAATCGTATGAGCAAATCGAATTTAACTAAAAACGATCTATATTTGGCTCATATGAGTGCAATTGTTAAAATTATCGAAAAGAAATATCCCACATTAAAAATTATTGCATGGGATAATCATTTCCGAACGATGTCACATGAGGATATGCAAAATTATAAATTTGGAAAGAATTTTCAACTTGCAGTTTGGAAAAGCGATAAAAATGTTTACGATGAATTAGGACCGAGTTTGTGGAATATGTATAAACAATATTTTCCTAATTTATGGGCAGCTAGTGCATATAAAGGTGCTATAGGTAGTACAGTATATTTGGTTTAATTGCCTATTTAATTGGACATTTGATCTAAGTACTTGATTAGATCTAATTATACTTGTATAGTTCCATCAATTTTTCAGGAAGTAATAAATACATATCCGATATTAATCATTACCTTCAGAATCAACAAAGTTGGTTGTCTGTGATAAAAGAATATGAAAATAATATTAAGTTTAATGGAGTTATATTATCAGGTTACATTTTCTATTAGTATACCAAAAAAATCTTTACTATTTAGCAAATAAAGTAATATTTCGTTAATTTAGGGAGACAACGTTATGATCACTTTGCCGTATTATGTGAATTAATTCCTGTCGGAATACCTGCTTTAGCAATGAGTCTAAGACTGTTAAAAGGTTAGTGTAAATTTTCCATTTCATTCAATTTTATCGACATCGATAAAGCACATTTATTAGGGCACAGAGATTTGTTAATTGGACCGCCACTGAACGTAGCTAAAATATTGAAATGTAAACAACCATATGGTCTTATTGGTTCGGCACTGGGAAGTCCGAAATGTACTTTTCCAGGTAATTATATTTAACGATTTATCAATCGTTTCGTTTTTCCTAAAATTGTTGTTGTATTTACGCATTGATTTGGTAGGAGGTGAGATATTAGAAAACATAATTCATTTCCATCAACTTCAACAAGATTTTGAAGAAATTACACAAAATTCACGAATTAAAGGATGGTTGAGCAGTTACAATATTAAACATACATTCTCAAATCCATTGTATGTTAATACAGCGCTAATGCCTTTATCAAAGATGAAAATAGAATTAGATCAAATTAAAAATAATCTTACTAGATCTATGCTGGAAATGTATGACAAATATACAGTACAGGAATGGATTGAAACGTATCTGATGCCTTTAGAAAATAAAGTAATAGAATCATTTCAATTCTGTGTCCTAGACACGGAATAAATTAACAAATACCCAATATGTTTGCTTCTTTTCAAGATTTGCACTATGTGGAAAGCTAAGCAGGAATTTTCAAATAAACAAACATGGCCTAAACGACCTATTAATTATCTGGACGAATTTTAAAATATTTAAACAATAGGACCTATTTTTTATTTAATTAGTTGCTTCTACTTTATTGTTATTATTTTGAATGTTGGTAAATTAAAAAAAAGTGTGGATAAATCTCTAATTCTCTGTAATAATTCGATAGTAATACGTGTAGAAATTGTGTGCTGCTGGAACTATTGATTTCATAATAATTAATGAAAATTATTTTTCAAAAATGTTACTGCCAAAAATGCGGTAAAAGTATCTTATTATTCCGATATTTTATAGAAAGCTATTTTGAAGTTCATAATTATCACTGCTGCCCTCTAATAGCAATGAGATTAAAGAATTGATATGGAATTTCATTATGCGTATTATACGTATATGTTTACCTGGACTGTACTTAAAGGATTTGTTTAAAATCACTTACCCTTTTAAGGGGCCTGTACCACCTGGAAAGAAAGAAAAAAAAATTAATAAATTGTTATTTGAGGTCTTTTCTTAGGATATTTTTAAAGTAGATATTTCTAAAGTGAATAAAATATTCGATTAATAAAAATTATACTGTACCTTATTATATTAATACGGATGCCCTATCCTCCATTGATCCAGAGAGCCATCGCGACACTTTTATCGTATCGAGTTATAATCGCGATTACACGCACCAGCACACGAAATGTTTATAATTAATTAATTATTTTAAAATTATTCGCGCACTTATACAACAGCGAATGAAAATCAGATTATTATTTAAAGAATTTTCCAAAACGATTAAAAAAAGAAAAAAAAGTTAATCACTCTGTTTTTTTTCCCCGGCCTACTCTGCATGCGAACACTTCGATGACGCGACCAAACTAATAGTAACTAATCAAGTAGTCGGAGGTAGCAATTTTATCAACATATTTATTATTCAAGTGGTAAAAACGTTAAGGGTTGAGGTGGAAGGGGAACCGATCCGAACTCAATTCGGAGAAATCTAAACGATAAAAAAAAACTTGTCCGCTTTATTATTGAAGGGTGATATTTGTTTTTACGCAAATGTAAGCCTGTTAATGAAGATAAACAAATATACCTATTTTGATGGAAATATTTAATAGAAAAATAAAATACACCTGTTCTGCGTATAATGTGTATACGTATTGCAACTTGCAACAGAGCAAAAAAAAAACAGAGCACAAAAAACCTAGAAATTATTTTGAAACTAATTCCAAAGCATACTACGAATAAGAAAAACGAAAACAACAGCTATTTTCATGTTCAAAATAAAGCTGAAAATTTGTGTTGCTGCCCTCTAATAGAAATCAGATTAAATTCCTGATTTGCAATTTCAATATAGAAGCCTAACATTTTCAAACGTTAAAATTCCTTTCAAAATACCTATACATATTACGTATATGTTTACCTGGGCGGTTCTTAAAGAATTTGTTTAATATCACTTACCCACTTGTGGGATTTGTACCACCTGGAAAAGAATTAAAAAAATTAATAAAACTGTTGTTTGAGGTTTTATTTTAAGATATTTGTAAAGTAGATATTTCTAAAATAAAAAAAAAAATTCGATTAATTAAAATTATACTGTACCTTATTATATTTATATGGATGCCCCATTCTCCATTTATCCAGAAAACCATCGCGACACTTTTATCGAATCGAGTTAAAATCGCGATTACCCGCACTATAACGAAAGAACTATTACTTTAAAATTATTCGCGCACTTGTACAATCGCGAAACGAAAACCGGATTATTATTCGGCGAATTTTTTCATGATTAAAAAAAAAAAAAAAAATTGTAACTCCGTTCCGTTTACATGTTAACGCCCCGAAGTCACGAAATACACTGATGTGTAGTAATCTGTACCTGTACAAGTAGTAGGGGATAGAGCAATTCTATCTATTCATTATCCAGAAGCTAAGCTAAATAAAAGTGCTCAGAAACGAGCTTAACGTGCAAATAATTTATATTTTTGCACAGAATATTAAATTCTCTGATATTAACTTGGTATCATCAAAATTATACGTATTATCTATAAATTTTTAATTTGACTGCCCTTAAAAGATTTGTTTAAACTCACTTACCCCAACAGTGGGACTTTACCACCTGGAAACAAAGAAAAACAATTTTAATTCAATTGTTTTTTAAAATTGAGTTAAAGTAGATTTTTCTAACTTGAACAAAAATATTCTATTAATAAAAATATGGTGTACCTTTTTATATTTATATGGATGCCCCATCCTCCATTTATCCAGAAAACCATCGCGACACTTTTATCGAATCGAGTTAAAATCGCGATTACCCGCACTATAACGAAAGAACTATTACTTTAAAATTATTCGCGCACTTGTACAATCGCGAAACGAAAACCGGATTATTATTCGGCGAATTTTTTCATGATTAAAAAAAAAAAAAAAAATTGTAACTCCGTTCCGTTTACATGTTAACGCCCCGAAGTCACGAAATACACTGATGTGTAGTAATCTGTACCTGTACAAGTAGTAGGGGATAGAGCAATTCTATCTATTCATTATCCAGAAGCTAAGCTAAATAAAAGTGCTCAGAAACGAGCTTAACGTGCAAATAATTTATATTTTTGCACAGAATATTAAATTCTCTGATATTAACTTGGTATCATCAAAATTATACGTATTATCTATAAATTTTTAATTTGACTGCCCTTAAAAGATTTGTTTAAACTCACTTACCCCAACAGTGGGACTTTACCACCTGGAAACAAAGAAAAACAATTTTAATTCAATTGTTTTTTAAAATTGAGTTAAAGTAGATTTTTCTAACTTGAACAAAAATATTCTATTAATAAAAATATGCTGTACCTTTTTATATTTATATGGATGCCCCATCCTCCATTTATCCAGAAAACCATCGCGACACTTTTATCGAATCGAGTTAAAATCGCGATTACCCGCACTATAACGAAAGAACTATTACTTTAAAATTATTCGCGCACTTGTACAATCGCGAAACGAAAACCGGATTATTATTCGGCGAATTTTTTCATGATTAAAAAAAAAAAAAAAAATTGTAACTCCGTTCCGTTTACATGTTAACGCCCCGAAGTCGCGAAATACACTGATGTGTAGTAATCTGTACCTGTACAAGTAGTAGGGGATAGAGCAATTCTATCTATTCATTATCCAGAAGCTAAGCTAAATAAAAGTGCTCAGAAACGAGCTTAACGTGCAAATAATTTATATTTTTGCACAGAATATTAAATTCTCTGATATTAACTTGGTATCATCAAAATTATACGTATTACCTATAAATTTTCAATTTGACTGCTTTTAAAAGATTTGTTTAAACTCACTTACCCCAACAGTGGGACTTTACCACCTGGAAACAAAGAAAATCAATTTTAATTCAATTGTTTTTTAAAATTGAGTTAAAGTAGATTTTTCTAACTTGAACAAAAATATTCTATTAATAAAAATATGCTGTACCTTTTTATATTTATATGGATGCCCCATCCTCCATTTATCCAGAAAACCATCGCGACACTTTTATCGAATCGAGTTAAAATCGCGATTACCCGCACTATAACGAAAGAACTATTACTTTAAAATTATTCGCGCACTTGTACAATCGCGAAACGAAAACCGGATTATTATTCGGCGAATTTTTTCATGATTAAAAAAAAAAAAAAAAATTGTAACTCCGTTCCGTTTACATGTTAACGCCCCGAAGTCACGAAATACACTGATGTGTAGTAATCTGTACCTGTACAAGTAGTAGGGGATAGAGCAATTCTATCTATTCATTATCCAGAAGCTAAGCTAAATAAAAGTGCTCAGAAACGAGCTTAACGTGCAAATAATTTATATTTTTGCACAGAATATTAAATTCTCTGATATTAACTTGGTATCATCAAAATTATACGTATTATCTATAAATTTTTAATTTGACTGCCCTTAAAAGATTTGTTTAAACTCACTTACCCCAACAGTGGGACTTTACCACCTGGAAACAAAGAAAAACAATTTTAATTCAATTGTTTTTTAAAATTGAGTTAAAGTAGATTTTTCTAACTTGAACAAAAATATTCTATTAATAAAAATATGCTGTACCTTTTTATATTTATATGGATGCCCCATCCTCCATTTATCCAGAAAACCATCGCGACACTTTTATCGAATCGAGTTAAAATCGCGATTACCCGCACTATAACGAAAGAACTATTACTTTAAAATTATTCGCGCACTTGTACAATCGCGAAACGAAAACCGGATTATTATTCGGCGAATTTTTTCATGATTAAAAAAAAAAAAAAAAATTGTAACTCCAGAGAATATTCAAGTAATATTCTGTTATATTACTAGTTTTCGCAGCTGCCCTCTAATAGCAATCAGATTAAATAATTGATATGCAATCTCTTTGGAAACTGTAATACGTTCCTAACCGTTAAAATTCGTTACAAAATGATTATGCGTATAATACGTATATGTTTACCTGGACTGTACTTAAAGGATTTGTTTAAAATCACTTACCCTTTTAAGGGGCCTGTACCACCTGGAAAGAAAGAAGATAGATATAGACTTTAGATATTTCTAAAGTGAATAAAATATTCGATTAATAAAAATTATACTGTACCTTATTATATTAATACGGATGCCCTATCCTCCATTGATCCAGAGAGCCATCGCGACACTTTTATCGTATCGAGTTATAATCGCGATTACACGCACCAGCACACGAAATGTTTATAATTAATTAATTATTTTAAAATTATTCGCGCACTTATACAACAGCGAATGAAAATCAGATTATTATTTAAAGAATTTTCCGAAACGATTAAAAAAAGAAAAAAAAGTTAATCACTCTGTTTTTTTTCCCCGGCCTACTCTGCATGCGAACACTTCGATGACGCGACCAAACTAATAGTAACTAATCAAGTAGTCGGAGGTAGCAATTTTATCAACATATTTATTATTCAAGTGGTAAAAACGTTAAGGGTTGACGTGGAAGGGGAACCGATCCGAACTCAATTCGGAGAAATCTAAACGATAAAAAAAAACTTGTCCGCTTTATTATTAGAGGGTGACATTTGTTTTTACGCAAATGTAAGCCTGTTAATGAAGATAAACAAATATACCTATTTTGATGGAAATATTTAATAGAAAAATAAAATACACCTGTTCTGCGTATAATGTGTATACGTATTGCAACTTGCAACAGAGCAAAAAAAAAACAGAGCACAAAAAACCTAGAAATTATTTTGAAACTAATTCCAAAGCATACTACGAATAAGAAAAACGAAAACAACAGCTATTTTCATGTTCAAAATAAAGCTGAAAATTTGTGTTGCTGCCCTCTAATAGAAATCAGATTAAATTCCTGATTTGCAATTTCAATATAGAAGCCTAACATTTTCAAACGTTAAAATTCCTTTCAAAATACCTATACATATTACGTATATGTTTACCTGGACGGTTCTTAAAGAATTTGTTTAATATCACTTACCCACTTGTGGGATTTGTACCACCTGGAAAAGAATTAAAAAAATTAATAAAACTGTTGTTTGAGGTTTTATTTTAAGATATTTGTAAAGTAGATATTTCTAAAATAAAAAAAAAAAATTCGATTAATTAAAATATACGGTACCTTATTATATTTATATGGATGCCCCATCCTCCATTAATCCAGAGAACCATGCACAAAAATTCACAAAAACTCACTGTATCACAAATATTTATGCCTAATTATATCATGGCACTAGATCAATTTAATTTCAAATTCACGACACGAAAAAATATAAATTTTAATCTATTAATTTAAAATTATTATTAATTATGCGTAATAAATTATGAAATCGCGTCCTTATCACACGCACTACCAGCAATTGTTAAAAATTAATTTTTTTAAAATTATTCACGCACTTATACAACCGGGAACGAAAACCCGATTATTATTTAAAGTATTTTTCAAAGATTATTTAGAAAAATTTCACTCCGGTTTAAATTCTTGCTCCGCTCCACATCCGTTCGGTTCGAAGCGCAACACGATACTGATTTGTTCTGTCAACACCTAGCATATTTATTATGCAGATTAGGGATGTGTATAAAGATCGATATTGACTTTCGATAATCGATGTAAAAATCGATGTTGTTTCCTGGAAAATATAGTTTGATTTTGATATCTATAATTATTTTCGATATATCGTTTTATTAAATCTTAAATCGCTTCTATTCAGGAACTAACCAAATCCAATTTGATGTATAGTGTAGTTTGATGTATGTTTAGCGGCCTACCTAGGGTGATGTGACTACCTGTCACTTTGATATCTGACATCTTAGGACGCGCACCCACTCATCTCAAATCTTAAAATATCGATTGCGCAGACGCCATCTCAAATCTCAATTTTTTGGGAAGATAACGAGAGCTGCAGACGGTGTTGCCTAAAAACTGAGATAGCGCATGCGCAATCATCAATTTAAGATTTAAAATTTAAGACGAATGTGTGTTTGCCCTTAAGATCAACTCTTAAAGTTGATCTTAAAGTCGCATACCACCAACTAGGTGGGTATGCGACTTTATTGACACTATTGTGATTCTCATTTTAACAACAGTTTGGTTACCTTCTGATTTATTTGTTTTTCAATCGCAAAAATTTCGCTTAACACTTTAAACTTAAGCTTAAATTTAAAAAATAATAATATTTTTGAATTAATTAATGTTATGTTGTGTTGTGTTTCATGATTATTATCATGACGACGATGTAAATTATTATTTAACTTTAAAAAAAGCTTTGTCTTTGTTTTGTAGGTTTGTATTCAGTTAACTAACTTATTTATTTTCAATTTATTAGAACGAATATTTTTTCATCCTAGAATATTTATTATATTCATAAATCAAACGTAATCGTAACAAAACAACGAAGATGCTGCCAGTTCAATCAGATATTTTCAATATTATTCAAGCAAAATTTTTGACAGCCGAAGTAGTTAAAAGTGTATCCTTTTTTTGTTTATTTCCAAAGAAATGTGTATGCCATGTGTTAAATGTTTGCAAATTTTCAATAGATTATTGTTCGCATATTTTTCCTTATACAATTTTTAGATACATTTAAATGTTTCAGTCGTTGATGGTCTACTAGTCAACTCTAATCGTATTTTGGCCTTAGTTGAATATAATAAGTCATTCGCTTTATTTGTTTTGGTGTCATCTCGTGCTCAGCCAATAAGTTTCTTCGATTTGACGATAGAACGTGTTATTCCATTGGATCAAAGTTTCGGTTTTGGTGGGTTCAATTTCCCGGCTTTTTTTTGTTCACGACTGTTAATATCATAAATTTAAATTTGTTGAACAGAAACCGAACCAGTTAGTGGGCAAAACTATGTAATAATAATCATTCGACATAAGCAAACCAAGTATGAATTCAAAATCGAAATTGGAAAGGAAAGTTGCAATTTTGCAGCTGAAATTATTCATGCCAAAGAAGGTAAAAATAGAAGGGATTGGTAGTATTACTGAATTTAAAAATGCGTTACTCATTTTTTATTTAATTTCAGTTTCTGTAACTAGTTCAACAAGTTTTACGTGGCTGGAAAAATATTTCGGCACAATGAATCAATCAAATAGAAATTCAGATAATTCTCTATCAGATCAAGTAGGTGTTTGCTTATACAGTGTGACATTGCACTGTATACAAAGTTACAGTTTGAAAACTTTTAAAAGTCAAAATTAATATAATATTTGCAGTATGTTCAGAATCTAATCTAATCTTTTTCAAAAATAAATAAAATAATGGTATAATAGTCATTTTAAATTACTGGCAACACTGCATCATTTGACCTTGATTCTTATTCTCAATTTTAAAAGCCTATAATATCGCTTATATCTAGAAATTTTCTAATAGACCAGTGAGTTTGAATATTTTTGGTTTCGCAACTTGATATTAAATATATTCTTTCCAGTCGGAATTCGTAATATTTCGAGAAGAAGCAACTCAAGGAGCAATACCAATAAATCGCGAATCAATGCTTAAATATCAATTAAAATTAAGAGAGCTTGAATTTACACAAAAACAAGAATTTACGTAAGAATGTTAACTGCGATATTTGATAAGAACAATTAATGAAGGAGAAAATAAAAAACTTGCAGAGTTTTTGTTGGAACGTGGAACGTTAATGGACAGGCTCCATTAATCTCATTAAAACCGTGGTTAAGTTACGATGAAAATCCACCCGATCTTTATGCAATAGGCTTCCAAGAAATTGATTTAAGTAAAGAGGCATTCATTTTTAATGATACACCACGGGAAGCGGAATGGCAGTAAGTTTTTTTTTTTTATCGGTTACTTTAATTGGCGATGGAAAAAACATTTTGATCAAATTGAAAATGACATTTGCACTAGAATATTTAGTACTTTCCTTTGCAATTAATAGACATTAATTTATTATTTTAATGTTTTAAGAAAATATGTTATGGAAGGTATACATGAAAGTGCCAAATATCGATTGTTGGCATTAACAAGATTGGTTGGTATGCAACTTGCTGTTCTAGTTAAACAACAACATTATAGTTATGTTAGAAATGTTTCGTTTGATACTGTTGGAACTGGACTTTTAGGAAAAATGGTATTCGGATTAAATAATCCGAACCCTGACCTATCGTAATCATTGTTTGTTTTTTTTTTTTTTTAATTTCAGGGCAATAAAGGTGGTGTAGCAGTACGGTTAGAACTGCACAATACATCACTTTGTTTTGTAAATTGTCATTTAGCTGCACACGTGGACGAATGTGAAAGAAGAAATCAAGATTATAAAGATATAAATGCGAGAATTAATTTTCGGAAAAATCCTCAATTTATTAAAGATCATGAGTAAGAAATTGGATTATATATTTTTATCTGTTGTTATTGGTGATAGAATTGGCATTTTAATCATTCTAATCTATTTTGTAGTCAAGTTTATTGGTTGGGTGATTTAAATTATCGTATAACCGATATAACAAATGCACAAGTGAAAACATTAATTCAACGAAACGAAATAAATAAACTTCTCAGATCGGATCAACTTAATCAACAAAGAGAAAGGGGCAATGTTTTGCTGGTAAGTCAAAAAAAGAAAAGAAAAGTTAATTTTTTCAATAATTTTAATGTCGTATTTTTAGGACTATTGTGAGGGAGATATATTATTTCAACCGACCTACAAATTTGATTTGAATACCGATATTTATGATACAAGTGAAAAGGCCAGACCACCAGCGTGGACAGATCGAATATTATGGCGAGGTAAAGGCATTCATCAAGTTGCTTATAGGTTGGTTCTTACTCCGTTTTTATATCTTATTATTGCGAATAATTATAATTCTCAAATTATAGAAGCCATATGGATTTAAAAATCAGTGATCATAAACCAGTAAGTGCTTTATTTAAATCGGAAATAAGTGTAGTTGATCCTGTAAAATATAGAAAAGTTCATGAGGATTTGCTGAAAAGAATGGATAAACATGAAAATGAAATATTACCACAAGTTACTGTTGATCAAACTGAAGTTATATTCGATCTGGTTAAGTTTCGAGAGCCTCAATCGAAAGATATTATTATTGCGAATACCGGAGTTGTACGTAAATTTGATAAAATTGAAATAGTTAGTTGATTCGATATACTATTATTTAGGTACCTGCTGAATTTGAATTTATAAAAAAATTAGATGAAGCTACGTATTGCAAAAACTGGCTACGAATATTACCATACAGTGGAAGCATTAATCCAGGTACCTACATAGAAATATAGTCGAAGTTCGATAAGTGCAAACACCACTTGCCACAAAAAAAAATTCCACTTATCGAGATTTCGTAAAGAAAGGACACAAGAATATATTAATTATGTTATTTTTTATTTAAATCAACATACAATACATAAAATATTAAACATTTTTTCACAATAGAAATCAAAATATACAGATTTATTTTAAATTAAAAAAAATCTGTAATATTCGTTTGTCGAAGAGATTTTTGTTATTTTGTTTTTCGTAAAATTCATTTGGATATTATTTAAATTCTTATACAAATTGTCCCCGTGGTCGGCTCTTTAGATTTTAAATATGTACGCAAAACGTCTCTAACGAGTGTTCCACTATTTCATCATAGATGGCGGATCATTACAATCGTCTTCTTCCACTTCGCTGTCACATTCACTTCTACTTCTAAAGATGAAACAGATGCATATATTTTTTATCAATAGATAAAGTTGTCAATGTTCATTTTAATGACATAATAATTACAAATTAAATACAATTAAATTACAAATTATTTAAATAATAATTTGTGTCTGTAAGTAAAAAATATCAATAAAAATTCGACTTATTGAGACTAGTGCTAAAAATTTTATTCGATTTATCGAAAATTCGACTGTATGTTATATTATTAAAATGTATAAATTAATTCCATTTTAGGCGAGAAATGTGATATAAAATTAGAAGTAAATTTAGAAAGCGACATAAATAAATTGTATGACATTTTAATACTGCATTTAAAAGGTGGAAAAGACATGTTTATTACAGTAAGCGGCGTATGTCAGAAATCATCATTCACTCAATCATTATCCACTTTAGTTCGAATATCGATTCCAATAATGCATATCAATGAAGAACAGTGGAAACTAGTTGTAATATAGCCAAACTTAAATTTTAATTTATCACCAATAATATAAACGTTTCTAGAGCCAAAATAAAAGTCCGATAATATATTCAGTGCCCAGGGAATTATGGTTGCTAATTGATCATTTGTATAGGCATGGATTGAAGACAAAGGATTTATTCGATTCTTGTGCTCTGCATGAAGATATAATTCGAATTCGGGATTGGTTAGATTTCGGTTCACAAGACCATATACGTATCCTTTTTATTTATTAATACAATCTTATTGAATTAGGTTTAGAAATATGTAAATATAGATATATGTTATTTTTCTTAAAATCTATCAGCTGGAACACCGCAAGCAGTGGCAGAGACTCTCGTTTTATTTCTATCTTATATTAAAGATCCTGTAATTCCATATGATTTACAAGGAGTTTGTATTGCTGCAGCAAATAACTTTCAAAACTGTCGGCAGGTAAAAGGGGGACCAAATTATTAAAACAAAGATAACTGACTGTATTAATTTTATTCCAGTTACTTATCCAAAAATTAAACGATTTACATCGTACGGTTTTTCTCTACGTCTGTATGTTTTTACAAGAACTCTTAAAATATTCAAACGATAATGGATATGATGCAAAAACTTTGGCATCACTATTTGGCGATGTATTGCTTAGAGATCCAATAAGGAATTCAAAACCACAAGCTAGTAGAGGAAAAGCGAATTTTGTGTACAATTTCCTAGTCAATGATTTAAGTTATTCTTTAGTGCCTAAGTAAAATAATTGCTAATATGTAAATTATGAACATTAAGAAAATCTCAGATTCACGTAATAATTTTGCATTTATCTCTTGTAATCACCGACAATTTTAGGTTAGTTTTTCTGATATATAACAACCACAATATTGAAAGCAGGTAGACAAATGATAAATCAGGAACTACGAAGAAATAGCTTAGAGTTATATATGTATGCTTGAAATTTTATATATTAATAATTTATTTACATAAACTTAATTAGTTGGTTAATATTTTTCGATGTGTATATTCGGCGGTGAGTTTTGACATGTAAATCGGACAAGGACTATAGTATCCATACTGGACTAGTGGGCTGCGACATTTAAATATTTAAAATTATAACAAATTATGATCAATTAGACCATGAGTAGATCATATTAATAATATATATAAATAATATCAAACCAAACTGTACGATTTAACAGAAACTCACCGTCAAATATACACCTTCAATATTTTTGCTTAGTTAATTTCCAATTTAAGAAGGTTATTAGTAGTTTTTTAGTTTATTTAATGTATTACATCAAGATGTGTATTTTAACTGACAGTATTAATATTATATTAATTCACATGTACAAGTAAACAAAAGAAATGTTTATATTTATTGGCGCATAAATAGCTATTAATAATTAAAAAAGAGAACACTTATTTATCATAATCTTCAATTAACAATGATTTAGTTCTTTTTATTTTAATGGAAATCGACTCTTCCAGTGCAGTCATTGAAACGATTTCAATTCTAGCTACATAAATCAAATCAGGATTTTTTGTATCTGGTCCTTTAATAATATCGATTTCATCTTCTTCTTGAACTGTGATCGATTTTTTCAGCGGTTTCTCACCGTTAACTCTAATTTTACTCTCATAAAACAAAGCATCGATTTTATTTCGTGCAATGCCAAGACTATTTTTTATAATTGCATCAAGGCGTAAACTGGGCACGTTAATTCTTACTATTTTTGTGTACTTGCTTTCAGATAAATCTTTATCTTCATCGTCAGAAATTTCATCTTCGTCTTTTTGTTGGTTTTTATTATATTGTCCTTTGAATCGTACGTTTACAACCCTGAAACTGGTCTTTTCAAGTGGTATAATACAAAAATTACGAATTATTGGGCCGTGCCTATTAGTAGATAAGAGGACTGATGAAGATATCTTTGTAATATGAATTTTACTAAATAATTTTCTGCAGTGTATAGCAAACATTTATAAATATTTTATTTTATAATATTTATATTTGGAATTTCATAACCTAACTTTTCTTGTTGCCTGATAATTATTATGCAACCAGAGAAATTGGAAACCGCTCCAATAACTATTTAACATAGACAGACTACTAGTTAATCGGCAAAGCAATTTTGATTTGCAATTTAATTTAAAAATATTTCTATCATATATATATATATACACATATTTCTATTGTTTTCGAAATATACTGAGGAAAGGAAAATTTTTATATTTTGATATAAAAATCGTATAATTAATTAATTCACTTGGGCCATCTAGAAACGAATACCATAACTATTAGATTTTCAAAAATACAAACTGTAGTTATACAGGAGGCTATGGAAAAAACATGCTACGAAATCAATCCACTGAAAGTCGCCAATTGAATTAATTTAACGAAAATACAATTTTATAATGGAGTGGATTTCTTGTAATAAATGCTCTTTAAAACTTGAATCTGATATTCCTAAATTCTTTTTGTTGACATGCGGTAATATTTTATGCGAGAAATGCGCAACAAAGTCACGTAAGTATAGCAGTTATAATAACATGGAGTTTCGAATTAAAATTATTCGCGGAACAACTATTTTTCATAGATGTCCTTCAAACATTCAGAAATTTCTAATTTTCAGGTAACACAAATAAGTGCAGCGTCTGCGATAAAGCTGTTTCTTTCGTTGAATTAAATAAAAGCTTGGACTACAAAATGCAAATGTATTTTTGGCCAACTGAAAATTTATTCGCTCACTTATCTCAGGTAATTAGTACAGGCTGTCCGAATTGTCCGTGATAAAGCGACATATCATAACTGCTACTAAATATAAAGGGTGCACAGAAACAGCAATTACTCAAACCAAATCATTTTGGAGCATGCTGCGCTGCCCATTCAACTGACGAAGGAATTTGGAGGAAATTTATATATTACATACATATACAGGGTCTTAGCGATTGCTTGTCAAATAAAAATACCACATACTCGCGAAATCCAAGGCAAAGAAATTTTTCCAATAATTTTTTTTTGGAAGAATCAACTTTATTTTTTTGCCAAAAATTATGTAACATTTCAAAACCGCGAGAAAATTGTCAAAAATTAAATGCTTCATACGCTTCCTTATGTAATATACATTAACGGTTTGTAGATCCTGGGTTTTCAAAACATGCAAAAGAAATTGTTTTTGAAAATGCTGAATGGAAAATACACATTCGCCAAACAGCAATGCCTTAAATTAGATAGTGCCTGCAGACGATTGGAGAAAGAGAATAAAACTTTTCGGGATATGCTACAAGTATGTATGAACGTTTTCAAAAAACAGTTTTGCCTATTGTTTATCATTATAGAAGATCGGGATGAAGAAAGACCCATTCAGTACAAGCACTCCAATTATGCGTGACTTTCAGCAATCTGGTAGTAAAAATGCATCTGTTTTATCATCCGGACGTTTAACTATGCCATTAAATGGACCTGGATCGGCACAGAGATTAGTTAGTTTAGACAAAAATAATTCGAATGTAAGTGTATTTATAGGGATTTGCGCTGATTAACAATGTAGGTTTTTTTTTTGAGAAAAAATTAATGATTTATGGGAAAAAGTTATTAGAAACACCTTGTATAGCGATAAGTGAGCCTTTTCAGAAAATCAAAAGAACGTGTTTAGAAACTAGATTTGTTCTTTGAGTACCAGCTTTCCTTCTTGTATTTATAATTAAATATTCTACTATTATATATTATATTTAATAATTAAATGAAACCATTCCAACACATTTATTTCCAAAAGAAAAAATTACATAAAAAAAAAATTAATAATATAAATTTATAATAGAAGGTACGTGTAGCAAATATTGTTTTTCCCATTTTCTCTACAAAACTGTTCTTCCTTTGCTTCTCTCTAGACTTTTCGATTCCATTCAAGTACCACCGATCCATCGCCGGTACAAATGGTACCAAGACGATATGTAGTTCCAGTCCATAGAACACCATCATCGATTCAACCACAACGAACTCTGTCCACTCCCCATATTACACAGAGGTCTCAAATCAAATCCAATTACCCGTTTGGAGGTTATCCTAAGAAATAAAGAAAATTAATTGGGGAATATTGATTGATTTTGCATTTTTTCTTAATATGTATTGATTAATAAATACCGTAATTAGATGTTTAGAATTTCTAGAGAATAGAATGTATAATTTTTTTGTTTTCGTTATGCAAAAAAAAAGATTAATTGTGCAATTGTTTGAGATGAGAAACGTTTATAGCGTGTAGAAAACATTATCATTTATTCTGTATCTTTTTGCATTAAAATTCATTGTAATTGTAATTTAGATATTATTGTGTCTATTTGGTTTACTAATTATGTATTATGTGTATTAATTTCAATTTGCTATCACGCTAAAAACTAGTGACTAAAATGAGATGCTGTATGTTTTTTTATATTATCACTAAAACTGTAGATTCTACTGTTCTGAAACACGACAGTTTCTGGTAAATCTCTAGCCTCTATTTAGAGCATGCATTAATAATATATATATAAGTAGATAAATAAAAGTTTTATACGCGAGAAATTTTGAATTCAAGAGACAAGAAAATTGTAGAAATAATAACTACTTAACTGTCAAAAACATACATTGCAAATCGGTAGTAAACAACAATACGTATATAATTAGTATAATACACTCGTATACTGGTTATAAATCTACTTGTCGAAAAATACAATTAGATACACGAATAATAAGGCACAAATAGACATTAATGGAACACGATTTAATAAGCCCTGATCTTTAGAGCAATCAGGGGAGAAATTTAAATGGAAGGTCAAATTGACAAATAAAATATTTAACAATTATTATTATACACGCATGCCATTATATAAATATCTAATTTGTTAGTCACAGATATAATACGTAATTTAAATTCCTATTTAATAATTGAATGCGCACGCACACACACGAAGTATATGCGTGTTTTCTAATTAAAATTTAAATCAATTATTCGATAGATATATATATATATATATTCAGGAGATAATCAATGCGGCACTTACTATGTATGATGAAGTACACAAACATTAGTAGACATAAACAGAAGCCATAGGCGAAGGCAGTCAATATCTGAGCCACTAGTGGTCAATACACACATAGAGAGAGAGAGAGAGAGAGACACAGTAGCATCTTGGAAGAACATTTGGCTGTGGTAGTAAATACGTAAATACTCTATTTTTTTTTTTTTTTTTTTTATTGGTACAGCACTAAAACAGCTCTGGCTCGAGTGAAAAATAAATGCTAAACATTAAGTAAAGGTGAGTATAAAAGGATTGACCGTTCTAAACGAAACTAAAGTATCCTAGGTACACAATCGTATCATTTATACAGTTTTCTATTTGCTATAGTGTATTTCCTTATTTAGTTTCGTTTAAAGGTAAGAAACCCTTTTATAGAAAAAAACACTGAAAAACCCTGCAAAATATTATAACAAATATTAACACAAAACAGAACAGCAAGTGATATTTTGGTCTATTAACTTTGGTTTAATAACAATAGAAAATAAAAGGTACAATTCAATCAAAGTACATGCTCAATATTTTATATAAGGTAGTAACTATAATTAAATATAAAGACTATATAGAAACGTAAATATTCACTCAACAAATACAAAACTAAAATATGATGATCGAAGGATTAAACAGAAAAAAATTACTATGTAATGAACCAACAGAACAGAGGATGTCTGTGATGCGCTAACGCCACGAAAACAGACTGTTTTTTGATTAAAAAAAAAAAAAAAAGAAACGTAAGCTAAAGAAATGGCTAGAAACACCGAATAATATCTAAAAATAACAAAAAAAAAAAAAAAACAGAAACCCAACACTAAAATTTATACGGATTATTTTCGTCATTACTGTTAAAACATGACTTAGCAAAATATATATATGGTATTTACTTCTTGTTGGAGAAACTAAAAATGAACAAATTGTAGGTCATAATCACATAGGTATACATATTTACTATTAGGGGAAAGAACATAGGTACATTTTAAAGTAAGTTGTCACACATTAATTAATTATAATAATAAAAATTGTTTTACTTTTTAACTCAACTCTAACGATGCTCCTTAATTAAAAATTCGGAATCAAAAAAATCGCTACATTTTTCTGTTTATTAGGGACAGTCGAAAATTTGAACCTATACGGTGAACTATATTCAGACGCTAAATATTCAGCAGTAACTAGTATCCAATTCTTTTAAATAAGAATAAATTTACGTCGCGAATTTGTTTCAATTAAAGTGACGTTTTAATAAGCTAAACAAAGACAATCTTTGAATGGTGTTTTCAGATAATAATTGATCATTATATGTATGTAGACTTTTATTCATTTAATTGAAGAAAGTGTATATTTGGCGGGGAGTTCGGTGAGTTTTTCTCGAATCGTAGAATTTGCTTTCGTATTATTTATATATATTTTTAATATGATATATTAATGGTTTCAATGGTATCATTGATAATAATACCATTATAATAATTTGTTATGATTTTAAATTTGAATTTTTCTAAACCTATTAAATATACAAATTCACCGCCGAATATACAGAAAACTCCCCGCCGAATATACACATCGTTTATTGAATACGAATATAATGAGGTTATGTCATTTTTCCTCTAATCATGTTGATCTCAATTTTTCGTGCGTACGATACAATGGCATAAATTTATTCTTAAAAGAATTCGATTGTAGACTGTAGTAATCTCATTGTGAATAATAATATTAGTGAATGTAAGTTACCGATTTTAAAAGGAAAGTAAAATTTTGAATTCTATGTAAGTACAATTAATTAATTAATTGGAATGCTTGGAGGCGATTTAATAACAATCACATAATATTTTATTTTCTGTTCCTTTCCGATATATTTAGTACAAATTTATTAAATTTTGCTGATATTACTGGCGTATTTCATACAATTTTATGTCTTTTGACTGGCTTGCACTGACTGCACCTAGTGCGCACTCTGTTTTGACATGCAGCGGTTTTTTAAATAACTGTTGTTTATATTAAGTAAATTAATTGAAAAATTGTTTAAAAAACGTCCAGTAACTTTGTATAATATAGAAAATTAACGATCTCAGTGCGCATCGAGTGCACTCAGTGCAGAGCAGTCCGAAAACGCTTTCAACTAGATGCGTAATATTTTAACGGGAATCTCAAATCAATTCACTTTAAAATATATCTATCTACCTTCCGAAATAAGGGTTTAAATATAATTAGGGCACAATCACACTAAATATAATCGGAATCAAACGGTAAAATTTGTTGAAAACTGCTGCTAAAATTTATCATTAATAATGTGCTATTTATCGATAATTCTGTCAATTTCGATACAAATCGATTTCAAACACACATATTTCTTATTGCCAATGAGATTACACCACTATTCTAATACGAGTCTTCAGTTTTCAAAGCAAAATTAAAAATTGCCTATGCTTATATTACCCCCTACTGGTTCTCTTTATTTTTTTTTTATTAATAATTATTATAATTAATAATAATACAACATTCTCATGTTATGGCCATATACAGTAGTTGTTTCATATTAAAAATATACGACAATCAGCATTTCGATTGCAGTACCTATTTATAATAATAAAAAATATCTCACAGTTCGTAAATATAGCAGCTAAGTCCTGAGATGGGCACACACTGCAGCAACTGGCGCGGTGCTATTTTGTACAAGAAAAATAGTACAAAAATTACATTATTTCATTTTATTTATTTATTTGGGATAAATTGTATACTGGCTTTAATTCTTGGTTTATCGTTTTGATAATTGAAGATATGGATATGCGACTATTACAAACGGATTACGATTTATATTCAGTGTGTTCGCTTTGCGCCTTTCCAGATTTCATCAAGATAAATTTAATAATTCAAAATTAAAATCGACTCTAACAATTAATATATTTGTGAAACTTAAATAAAACTCAAATTTTACGTTCGCTGAAAACGGAAAGAAAAAAAAAAAAAACGAAAAAATCCATAAAAGCACAAATGGAACACAGGTTTAATAAAATAAATCGTCACCATTTTAATAAAACATGCCCCACCCCCCCCACCCACCACCCCGTTCTATTTTTCTTTCTCTCTTTTTCAACCTACACTCTGATTCTTTGGTTAATACGGTTTTGCAGTTTCTTTTGCCCTCTTCAATTGGACCTTTAGCCTTTTGGTGCCTATTTGAAATCCGTTCATTGCCGTAATGGCCTGTTGTGCTGAAGAGGCATTATCAAATGATACAAAACCAAAACATTTCGATAAATTCGTTTGTTTATCAATGAACACTTTGGCAGATATAACTGGACCGAATGGTAGAAATGTCGATGCTAAATCTGTATCGGTAAATTCTTGTGGCAGATGATAAATAAATAAATTACATCCATCCGGACCTGAAAATTAAATATTTTATTAGATGATGGTGGTTATTTTTAGGTTTTTGGGGAATCTAAAATTATCGGAGATTATGCGATTTTTTTGGGTTGAAACAAAACAAGTGAAGAATTCTTGCTTGGGAATTTATTATGTAAAATTGATTTTGAAATTGTTATTAATAATTATTTAATAGTTTATATGGTTTTTGGTTTGGTTTGGAATACTATTGATTATTTTAGATATCAAAATTAATGTATTAAATTTGACAGTAATTTTTCAAATTTCAGCGCGTTTTTTAGTAATAGAATTGAACAATCTTTCAATTCTTGTCTCGTCAATGTCAATTCTTTCAATTTATGATTGCGAATGAAGAAATATGGAAATATATATATTTCTGGTGATTTTTTAGTGATTAAAATTGTTTTAACAAAGTTGGATAATTCCACCCTAAAAATCAAATAGAATATGCTAAAGAATAAAGAACGAAACCGTATTAAATTAGAATGCTTTTCATGAATTATTTAATATTATAGTTATAGAGTCAGACCCCCCTTGCATGATATTCAAATTTTCAAATAGTGAATGCTTAATAGGTTTCATTCTAGTCAGTAGAAAAGTGATAGGTATATTTTATTAACATAACACACGTTCTTTACGAAATCAATCAATTTATTCCGAATTTTTGATGTATTAATTCTTTCGAATTTTTGTCGCTATTTAACTTTAAAAATAATGCGATTAAATAAGTCGAGAAACGTGATTGTTTGATCCACTCTGTACATATTGAGTCATTATTGACAGATGACTTATCGATAGTTATCGATATATCGAAAAAGATACCATGCCAAAACAGTGATGCTCGTAAGCAAAACTGTCGTTGCGGTTGATTTATCCAAAAGTCAAGTGTTTTTTATTTAATAGTAAGTTAAGATTATTATTATTATGATTATCGTACATATTCTACTTCTATTTCAATTAGCACCTGAATCATAATGTGTGAATGACCCAGTCAATTTCTGCTTTATGTATTAAACCATTAAAAGTTTTATGTTTATTCCTGTCATTAGCATACAGTGTAAAATAAAGCGAAATAAAATAGTGCAAAGGAAAATAAAGAATATTTTATTGAATATGGATTATGAATACCAGCGTTTTTGTATGCGTCAAGCATAATTTTATTTATTTTTCCTTTCATTGTTTGTTAACAAAAGTTAAATTGCTACTAATAAATATTTTAATTCATATCCTTAGTCCATTTATAAATAAAAGCATTGATTTCTGCGAATATCTGAGATTATATTCACAATCGATACTGGTTTTAAATAATTATCTTTAATTTGTTCATATGCAATTAGTCTAAGATATAGTATCTACAGTCGAACTTCGATTAATCGAATAAAATTTTTGGCGCTAGTCTCAATAAGTCGAATTTTTATTAATATTTTTTACTTAGACACAATAATTTTTAAAATGCGATGTGTAATATTACAATAAAAATCATATTACGATGTGTAAATTTATAATATTGAGTGGGAAAATTTGTTGAGGAAGTTTAATAGTACACACACATAGAGAGACATATCTGTGGTGTGGTAGTACAGTACTCGTTCTATTATACTACATGTGAAGTTATTTTAGGTGAAAACGTGTATTGTGTTGTGGATAAATTGTTATTATTAATAGATTTATTTTTATTGTAATTATTATGTCATTAAAACGAACATTGAAAACTTTATCTATTAATGAAAAATATATGCATCTGTTTCATCTTTAGAAGTAGAACTGAATCTGATTGCAAAATGGAAGAAGACGATTGTAATGATCCGCCATCTATGATGAAATTGTGGAACACTCGTTCGAGACGTTTTGCGTATATATTTAAAATCTAAAGAGTCGACCACGGGGACAATTTGTATAAGAATTTAAATAATATTCAAAAGAATTTTACGAAAAACAAAATAACAAAAATCTCTTCGACAAACGAATATTACAGATTTTTTTTTCATTTAAAATAAATCTGTATATTTTGATTTCTATTGTGAAAAAATGTTTAATATTTTATGTATTGCATATTGATTTAAATAAAAAATGACATAATTAACATATTCTTGTGTCCTTTCCCCCGGATAACTACATAATCTCGATAAGTCGACTTTTTTTTTTTTTGTGGCACGTGATGTTTCGACTTATCCGAAGTTTGACTGTATCTATAGTAATAAGAAACTTACCTTCAACTTGTTTACCAGCTGCTGCAATAGCAGCAGCATTAATTGTAGCATTTGTAATTAAAGATGTTGTTAAATCGGTTGTGGTTCCCAATGTTGTTGGCAATCCAGCTGTTGCTATTGTTGTTCGATCCACGCCCGTACTTTTTCCTAGAAGATTTGCTATGCATAGTGGCGTTGTACCGGTTGTTGCCGGTTGTGACATAGCTGCTAATGTAACTAAATTTTGTACACCAATTGGTGCTAAAAAGTTTTCAGGATTTAAAATTTGCTGTTGCAATAGTGCCGAACCACCCATTGCCTGTAATAATTGTAATGATGTGGCATCCGATGATGATAATACTGGACTATATTGTTGCGGTGCTGTTGTTAATGTTGGACCTGTTAATGCATTCCATACATTCGCTTGCATTTGCTGTTGCCGTTTCAATTCCTTTTCTTTTTGCGTATCAGCGAATTTCACTACTAGCGGTGCCGAACAACCTTCCATTGTCTGTGACTGATGAAGGCTTTTAATTGCTAATAGAGCCGATTGTTTCGTACTGAATGTTACAAATGCACAACCACGCGAATTGCCCGACGCGTCCCTCAATACTGTACACTCCTCAATCAATCCGATTCCTGAGAATAGAGCACGCACATCATTTTCGCAATATTTTTTACTTAACATTCCAACGAATAGTTTTCTTTCTGTAATAGATAAAGAGAGAGAAAAAATAAAGAACAATTGTAATTTTAACGATATAAATAAATAAAATTGTGTGAAAAAAATGCGTATGAAAATTCCGATATTTGCAAAAATTCCCTTTTCTTGTCAAAACAAAACCCACCTGACGGTAGTTTTTCAAAGGTCTATTTGTATCTCAAATAGCGATAGAGCATGGGAATAAAATCTAATTAAATAATTAGTCTAAATAAAATTGAATCGTGTAAAACAGATTCTCAGTAAAATGGGAAAATAATCACATTTTTTAGGGACGCAACGATTACGATTATTGAAAAAAAAAAAAATAATAATCGGAATCGGTATCGTAATCGTTGCATCCCTAAAATTTTCTTTTAAATGATTCATTAAAGAATTGTCGGTGTGTGTAAAACAGCTCTAATATGGCTGACTTTTATCATATATGTCGTACGAGATATCACTTTTTACACTAAAATAACTACTATTGATATAACTAGGTACTAACATAGTTATATCAATATTTCTACTATAATATATTATATATACATATATTAGCACAGAACAGTTCTGTTACATTAACGACTTATCGTAGCCACGCCTACCTATGTAATTACAGCTGCCTTTCCCTGTATTATCAATGATAAAATTCAAAAATCTACATACATACATAGAAAAAATAAATAAATAAATAAATTGCATAGGTACGCGATAAAATTAAATTTTCATCAGGTTTTCAATTTCCTGCGACCGTAAAGTTTTGCAAGCACGTCTTTAAAACTTGATAAAAATTATTATTATTATTATTATTATTCTCATCATTGTTATGGAAAAAATGGCATAGAACTTTATTATGGAGTAAATCATATAGAATTTGAACGAGCAAAAATCAGAGCCATTTTATTTCTCATGCATACATTCAAATTTAGATAGGTAAGTATAAAATTTGCGCAAAATATTAGTTTAGAAGTAAAACGGGCACCTGGCACTAAATATGGAGTAGGAACAGGAGCGGGCTGCCAATAATTTGAACTAATTGGTGGATATTTTCCACCAGCTCCAATTTTAACAGGTGGTCTGCTTTTCATGGCACACACACACACAGAGAGAACAAATCACTTTTATTTCCACTACTACCACCACCACTGTGTGAACTGGCGGCTACGTGTGTCCTTATCGTAGTACACACACTCTTCCGTAAAGTCCTTCAGCAATGCTGTTATATAATTTATATAAGTAAGTAAACAAAGTTGTGTTTATTGTTACAGTTACACCAGTACCACACCACCGTCTCTATATAGAGTATGTGGCCCGCACGACGACAATATGTCTATTCGCATAGTCGAGTATTATACATTTTTTTGTTTTGTTTTGTTTTTCTTCTATGATTTTACGATAGATGCATTAACAATAGAAAAACCATGCCTCAAAATCCCGAAACACAATCTACAACTGTCTTAACACTGAACAAATGACAAATCTATTAAAAATGAACGCCAACTATACATAATAATACGAAACCGAACAATCAGTCACCACACTGTGTGTGTGTGTGTGCGTTTATAATTGTTTTCCTATCGTATATATGTATGTATGTATGTATGTATGTATACCCCGCGACCGTAAATGATGTGACGAATACTCACACACACACTAACACATAGAAAAAATATTATCACTATTATGTATGCATATTTGCTTTTAGTTGCCGGACGTACAAATCGTTTTCCTTACAATTCACATGTAAAAAAAGGAAAAAGTGACAACGTTCATCGCATAATAATAGCGGTAAATAATTAGTGTATATACCGATGATATGTGATAAAGGTAAAGAAACAAAAAAAAAATAACTGACATATACGAGGTGATCGGTTAATAAGACACACCAGTACTGCAGTTTTTTTTTTTTACTTACATATAAGTATTTTGTTTTATTACCTTTCATTTCATCCATTACATATTAATAATACATAGTTCAAAGTCAAAGGTCTCTCTCACTGCTGGTAAGAGAGAAATAGAAAATAATATGCA
This sequence comes from Platypus cylindrus, assembly GCA_949748235.1. Taxonomy (NCBI): domain Eukaryota; kingdom Metazoa; phylum Arthropoda; class Insecta; order Coleoptera; family Curculionidae; genus Platypus; species Platypus cylindrus. Next base: position 1,246,342 of record OX456489.1, on the reverse strand, counting down.
GTTTGTATATTAGTGCAAACAAATGCATATTTTTTGTTAATTACATACATTTTGTGTTGTTGGTTTTTAAATCGAAAATACACCCATACTATTTTAGTAGAATCGAATGGAGTGAATCGTTATGTCCTTCTCCAGTTGCGTCATTGATTTACGTCTGAGAAAAAATCAGTAGCGGAACGGTTTTATTTAACAAGTTGATTAATGAGTGGATATTTAACAAAAAAGAAAAATTACTATGTATTAATTTTGTGATTAATGCGAATTTAAAGTTTACACAATAAATTAAATAGTAAATAGAATACTTGGAACGGAACGGTTTTTTACTACGAACAAAATTTCAATTACAATTTGATTTTTATTGTAATTTCCAACTTGCTAATTATGTTTGAATCATAATCATATCTCGTATATATAATATCTTTTAGTTCTATTCAAGAATGATAGTTTTTTTTAGGTTATCAGATTATGTTCTATCAGTGATTCTACTCGAATATTTTATACGTAAGTGAAATGGTATCCTATAAAAATATATGTTGTTTTTAAGGCAAAAATTGCAAAAAAAACAAAACAAAGGTTTGATTTCGAATGCAATTTTTATATTTCGTCATCTGACATTTGAAAATAAAAATGATTGTTTGACTGGTTAATTTAATTTACGATTTTACTCAAAAAAAAATTGAAAATCATCATTACTTTTTTCGCAATTCAGTGGTGTCAACCCGGACGAAGTCGGGTACTTTAGTTACTAGTGAACTAAAAATTTCGCTGTTTCATGGAATTAGGAAAACGATATTTTAGGTCCCTATCGAATCGAAACCGAAAATATTTCATTGTAAATTAAAAAAAAAATTGAACAAATAGACAATTATTGACAAAAGAAATATTTATGTATTTTTCAATGTTTACAATTGAAAAATGGCCGTAAAATGGTGTCTTTTGTCAAGGCGCATATTACTAATTACATATTGCATGTAGATAAGTAGGGTATTAACATAGCCTTAGTGCGGTGTTGTCATGTTGTTCAACATATTTCTGTGTTAAACACATCAGAAATTTTACTTAAATAAAAAAAAAAAATAAGAAGGACAGGAAACGACTGGATAAAAATCAAAATATTTCCGGAGATTGAAAACGCCGCCCTCAATATGTTCCCATCGGCGGCGCCAAAAAAGAATTCCTTTTGATAGTTCTACCATTGGCGGGGCGTATACTTTTTGTTTATGTTTTAATTTTCATTTAAACTTAATTTCATTTTATTTTTATTATCTCGTAACATTATGACATTTAAAATGTACAAAGATGTTTCGTTGCGGGGGTTGCAAGACCGCGGACTCCAATCGGACAATAATTTAAAAATCGGTTTTCCACGCCACTGATCGTTTTGCTGTAAATAAAAATTGATTTGTTGTATTAAATTAGTCCGGGCGATAACAAACAATCGTAGTTTTAATTGTTTGCTATCAAAATCCACCGATTTCCTTTAAACTTTAGAAAATAAAATTTCCCATAACGACAATGTTAAATTATGTATGTACTAGTCTACTCCAGCGCCACCTATTGGGCGTGTCCACTTTTTGTTCTCCATAATCATGTCTATTGGCTGCTATTATACAGGGTTTTTTCATGTATTCTCTTCATTAAGCGGCTTCCCTTTTAAATAAAAATCTGTAACTTCTGCGCTTTGTAACAATAATCCATAGATAACTAGATTATATAGATAACCCTACACTACAACAAACAATTTGCTGACTTGATGCCACCAGATCAACGCCTAACGTCACTAAAAATAATAATTGAAACGTCATCGGGAACTAAAACTAAAGTCAACTTTTTTACAGTTCAAAAGGCAGTTTTGTAACAGACAAAACTAAAACTGCCAAAAGGCAGTTTAAATCATTCTTTAGATTGAAGTAGCAATTAGTTCGAATATATGGAACTTTAAAACTTCATTATGCATCAGCTGTTTGCTTCAGTCACTTGACATTTGACGTCTTCTTTAAATGGGGATTTTGCTAAATGTGCCCGTTAATGGGTAGATTAATAATGCATATTGGTATAATTGACTTTTGTCCTATGAACTGCATCATCGAATTTAATTAAATAATAATAATAATAATAATAGTAATTTGAATGAAAAATATATTTCACTAAAAGACAATGGATTGAATGTGTATATATACATATATGTATGTAGTTATGTATACATACACATGAGTGAGAATGTTAATGTGTTCCCTAATTATCGTTCTTAAAAATAGTATTTCAATAATAATTAAATATAGCAACGGTAATGACAGAATAATCGTAACAGCAGTTTTTTTTTTTTTTTTGTTTTTTCGGCTGGACCTACTTACGTCAAAATAGAAAAATTAGATGTTTGTAGCCTTTGAAAAACAGAAAAAAACATATTCGTGATCGATCCATTTGAGTGAAAGTTTGTCAAAAGTAAAATTCAATCGAAAGATTTCCGAATCTATGTGTATACAGGGTGCCAACTATTTCTAGTTATTTTCCCCTGCTTTGGATTTAAGTTAAGTGGAATGTGAACAGGTAAAGTTTTGATTTCGTAACCATGTTTAAATTGAAAGTGTTTTTCTGTCATTTCAAGGTTAACGATTAAATGTTAATTAAATTTAATGGTTAAACTACGGATGCAACGATTACGATTAGGATTAATTGTAATCGCCGATTATTAATACGATTAATCGTGGATTTTTTAAGGCGGTTGGAAAATTCGCTCTGCTTCCTGGTCTGGTTCGTATTTTGACTGAACCCGTTGTAACCGGTTTTATTTAGTTTTTCCAATGCACAAATTGCAAATTGGATTTAATACAGATAATCTGAATTTTGTAATTTGTCCAATTAATTTCAAATATTACTCCAAATATGCCAAAAATATATTGATAAAATATTTAATGAAATATTTGATATTCTTCGATATGCCAAATTAAGTATTTGATATAATTTTTATGTATTTTAATTATTCTGACTGTAATTTCTATTGGTTTTCTGTTCAGAATTTTGTTGCGTTTATAAAATTCAAATCTTGCTTACATTTTTTAAATAAATTTTGTCTGGAAAGATGAATAAATAATTTTTATTAATCAATATAGTTACGTTTTTTGTTTGAAAAACTTTTTCGGCTGTTTTACATTGGAACAGTATTTTAAAAATATATATTGAGTATTGACCATGAATTAGCTACTTACGATTAACAATCGTAATCGTAATCGTCGATTATTGACAAAAAAAAATCGAAATCGATATCGTAATCGTAAACATCCCTAATTTAAACTGTTTAGAATTGAAATAGCTTTTCCTCATCGCGTCATTTCTAATTTATAACAAATTTATTATTAATCAACAATAACAACGATATATGCACACACACACATATTTACAATATTACCCAACAATGATAATTACAACAAAAAGGTGTTTGAACTCTCTAATGCCGTGTAACAAAAGGAGCAACTGTGACGTAAACACCAACCGTGTACCTGCCCTGCACTGGGAGAAACTTATTGATTAAACTTGAATTTTTCAATCTTTCTAACTGCCAGTGCTAAAAGCAAATGTACAACTAAGAAACAATACAAAATGCATCTAGAAGATTCCTTGAAAAGTTACGAATAGAATTTAATTGTATTTTTTTTTTCAATTGGTTCTCCCTAGATATTTAGAATTATCTCTATTAAAAAGAAAAAACACTAAAAGTTTGAGATTTAAGTATCATCAGTGTTTTAGATGCTCCTTCATTTATCAGATTATATTTTATAATTATTAGTTAACAAAACATCGTGCCAATGAGTTCGTATTTAATTAAGATAAAATCAGTTGAAACTGAAAATTCCTCTAGACACTCCTCTGTGCATCGTTTTGTTGTATACCACTGCGCGCTCGCAGGTAATACGATTCTAAATACCATGACAAACATGCACACAGCGTTGCCAATATACTCTCATTTAATATGAATACATTTTTCTTCTTTTTTTTGATAAATCATCAACTTCACTTACTAAGTTAATTCAATTTATTGAATTCCATTTGTATTTGGTTTTGGCCGTTAGTTTCTGCTTTTATGGCAGAATTTAATCTTTGAGAGTTTATAAATATTTCTATTCCTTTCTAATAGTGTATTTTGGATGGTATGCACTCGGTGTGCACTGAGATTGAAATACCCGCTATGTTGAACAATTCTTTAAATAAAAGTGTGTGTATAGAAGTAAATCAGTTAAAAATATGCTTAAAAAACTCAAAATATATGGACAACTAAAGATCGCAGTGGGCACTGAGTGCAGTCAGTGAATGCCATCCGAATACACTATAATAAACTTCCATTAGTAAATTTTATAATGCATAATTTCGGTTTGGTATTCGCGATTTCTTTTATACCCAATATTATAATTATACCTAGTTGTCACTGCGATTTAGCCATTTTTAGCGCACACCTGCACTTTCTCCAACACCAAATTCCGACAATTTTTCTTTAGGTCTCTTACCGTAATTAGTTTTCCGCCTATTTTGCCTAAGTCTAATAGATACTTTCGTATTCATTTAGAATATAAAATTTCGCTATGAAAAAACGTTCAATTTCTCTATTAATCTATGGACGGTAAAATTGATGCGATTGGGAAATTTAAATTCTCAAACGTTTCGATATTTTCACTGCGACATTGTACGATTTGACGTAAAGAAAAAATGCCAAGTTTTAGTGAATTTGATGAAAAATTCCGAATTAAAATCTTTTACCATTGTCAGACCGTAAAATTAACGGTTTACCGCGTGTTCATTACAATTCTCTGCAGTCAATTAAAATAATTAATTAAAATAAATTAAATCGTAAAACTTACCATTTCTATTTTCACTGTCAGCCGGCTTCATTTGAATGGGGTGGTGCATCTGAAACAGCAAATTTGATTTTAGCAATTATAGAATAGGGTAAGAAAATGGAAAAAACGGAATGAACAGTATGTGATTTATACAGTCAAACTTCGATTAATCGAGTAAAATTTTTGGCGCTACAGTCTCAATAAATTGAATTTTTATTGATATTTTTTACTTACAGACACAATAATTTGTAAAATATGGTGTGTAATATTAAAATAAAACTTCATATTACGATGTGTAAATTTATAATATTGAGTGGGAAAATTTGTTGAGGAAGTTTAATAGTACACACACATAGAGAGACATATCTGTGGTGTGGTAGTACAGTGTACTCGTTGTATATTATACTATATGTGAAGTTATTTTAGGTGAAAACGTGTGTTGTGTTGTGGATAAATTGTTATTATTAATAGATTTATTTTTATTGTAATTATTATGTCATTAAAACGAACATTGAAAACTTTATCTATTAATGAAAAATATATGCATCTGTTTCATCTTTAAAAGTAGAATTGAATGTGATTTGCGAAGTGGAAGAAGACGATTGTGATGATCCGCCATCTATGATGAAATGGTGGAACACTCGTTCGAGACGTTTTGCGTACATATTTAAAATCTAAAGAGCCGACCACGGGGACAATTTGTACAAAGAATTTAAATAATATCCAAAGGAATTTTACGGTAAAACAAAATAACAAAAATCTCTTCGACAAACGAATATTACAGATTTTTTTTTTAATTTAAAATAAATCTGTATATTTTGATTTCTATTATGAAAAAATGTTTAATATTTTATGTATTGCATATTGATTTAAATAAAAAATGACATAATTAACATATTCTTGTGTCCTTTTCCCCTGATAACTACATAATCTCGATAAGCGGAATTATTTTTTTGTGGCAAGTGATGTTTCGATTTATCCGTAGTTCGACTGTATTTAAATGCTTATTCTTATTCACTATTAAACATAATATACTTATAGTTTGGGTTAATATTCACATAATAACTGTCAAGCAAGCTAATAACTTATCAGCTGTGATGCCAAAAAAATAAAAAATATATATAAATAATGGAACTTACCCCTGCTAATGTTTTTATATTATGTAAGGCATCTTGAGCAGAAAGAGCCGCTTTACGGGTAAAAAATGTAACAAAGCAACATCCTGCAACAAAACAATAAACACAAACAATTTGCTTAGGATCTTGTAAAGGGCTAATTAATGGAGAATGTATAGTACAGTGCTGGGCAAATTTAAATCATAAATTAATTGAAACAGTCGCTTAATAGCAGCAAGCTACAGGAAAACCAAAAGTATTAATGATAGGTATATGTAAATTCGATATAGGTAAGTTCCATCCTTTTTCTCACTCAAAGCGACGTTTTTTTTTTTTTGTTATATATAATCGCTTTATCTAAGTCAATATTGTTATCAACAGGCGTCAGAAGTTAAACTCAGCAGTCTGTGTATCGGCCATCATGTTTTCCGTATTATATACAGGGTGTTAATTTCGAGTTGTTAGAAATTCACACTCCGTATACGTTCACAAATTATTAATGAAATGTACAGCTGATTAGCATCAGAAGTTAATTGCTAAAAATGTGCTACGTAAAAGTTATATTTAACGTAAACTTTCATAATATGTCACGCTAATTTCACGCTTCTCTGTATCTGCTTTTTTTTTTCTTTAATTGAAAAACAACAAATCTTAACATGTTACTGCTGATGTTAATAATAATAACAATCAATAATTGATGATAAAATATCGAAAAAAGTGTGTGTGATACACTTTTTTCCCAAAATAATATTCTCTTACCTTTACTAGCACCTGTTGCTTTATCTCTTAAAACATTAATTGAATGCACCCGTCCATAGATTTCAAACATTTGCTTTAAATCATCCTCATCCATTGATCTTGGTACCTGGCCGACAAACATTTTTATCGTATCCGGATCAGGTTGTTCCTGCTGCTCTTGGAGTTTTAGCGCTGTTCGACTTTCCAGAATAATATTATTGTTGTTTGTATTATTATTATTATTATTATTGTTATTATTAATCGTGCTAATTGTGTTATTATTCGATTGAGTTGTGTTGTTGTTGTTGCTCATAGCTATTGAACTGAAATGAAGAAGAAAAAAAAACACTTGGAATAGATACGTGTTAAAATATGACAAATTTATTTAAATCAAATTAATTTCCTACTAAAATTCTATGAGAATCCTCCCTTTAGGGAGGATACATTCTTTAGAATTATTTTAAATGAGATTTATGCTAAGATTGGGCAGGCCTCTTAATTAATTTTCTCTCTTTTCCTCTTTAGAGTGCGTAGTATCTCTGCTACATTGTAAATTATTTAGCTTAGGGGGTAAACTTGTTGAATCTGGGTGCAGTAATAATTTTTCTTTGTTGAGAGTGTACTGGATTTAATTAATTTTGGTGCCAATAAATAGTCTAGAGGGCCATTGTAGCCAGAATAGATGTTTATACATGTTGTTATTAAAACTGAAGAAGGTGTCGTGTTAAAAATGAAATGAAGAACGTCAATAAAACTATTTTAATTTAAATGGAGGACTATAAGAAAGACAACTGGATGAAAATCAAAATATTTCTGATGGGCTTGAAAACGCCACCCTCAATATGTTTCCACCGGCGGCGACAAAAACGAATTCGTTTTGACAGTTCTACCATTGGCGGGGGCGTATACTTTTTGTTTATGTTTTCATTTTTATTTAAACTTAATTTCATTTTATTTTTATTATCTCGTAACATTATGACATTTAAAATGTACAAAGTTGTTTTGTTGCGGGGGTTGCAAGACCGCGGACTCCAATCGGACACTAATTTAAAAATCGGTTTTCTATGCCACTGATCGTTTATAATATTAAAATTGAAATAATTACACACACAACGGCGCTGAATTGCTGTAAATAAAAATTGATTTGTTGTATTAAATTAGTCCGGGCGATAACACACAATCGTAGTTTTAATTGTTTGCTATCAAAATCCACCGATTTCCTTTACAATTTAGAAAATAAAATTTCCCATAACGACAATGTTAAATTCTGTAAGTATTAGTCTACTCCAGCGCTATCTATTTTGTGGCTTGAACGTTACGCCATCTATCCTTAATGATGTCAATTATCAGTTCGAGTGGAATATTTTTGCAAATGGCCACGAAATCAAGAGAAATTATTATGGAATGCGTTCCTAACACCTCAAGAACTATTTAGATCTGTTTTGTACGATAATTAACTACTTGATTTGGTGCAAATTATTGTTAAACCCTGAATAATGATCCATATTAATTATTCAGGAATGTTGTAGTTAATCGTGCGAAATCTGTAAAATATTTCAATGACCGTTTCCTTCTTAATTATAATTTTAACTTGTTAAACTTTCCAGCACATGTTCCAGCTCCAGATGATTGATTTTCTAGCATATTACGTAATATTATATGGATTACAAATGGATATCAATTTGATCATGAAAAGCATAAAACTCCAACTAGTGGTTTAAAGCGACCTTTCGCGGCAGGCATATACAGGACTTCTGCATATTATATGTATTTGCTCTTCCTATTCCATGTACGTTTGCTTTAAAATGTCCGCTACACAACTTGCGATATTATATATGTATATATATATACATATGTATGTATGTTGTAGATTCAATGGTACTGACTGACTATGCGCCGCAACCGAATGTTTTTGCCATATGGATTTTTGGGGGGGGGCAACAGTACATTTTTGGATAGGATTGCCGATTGATACGTTTCAGATTGTAAGCCTGTGTATTTGTACAATTTCCATCTGGCACTGACAACAATCTCTGACCATGCTGGTATATTCACTTTGTGTTAACAATGGATTAAGAAGATTTTAATATAACTACTAGATAGTTTCTCATCGTTCAACAGTTGTTCTATTGTATCTACATGTTCCGCTCTACCAAGCCATTGTCTTTGTATCCTGAATGTTTACATGATACATATTTCATAGTGTTATTTTAAAAAGCTATGCTTTTCAATTCTAATAAACATGCGACATAATGGTGACGGTTCCAGATATTTACATTTCTCCATAGTACAAGATGTAGTAGGTAAGTATATATATATATATATATTGGTAGTTTGCGTTCAGAAAATTGATCTTTATTATTTTCATTTAGTGTATCTGCTAGATTTTTCCATGTGTGTTCATCCTACGAACGTGTTGTGCGGATTACAAACTCGGAACCTACAGATAAACATATATTGTTTCATCGCATCTGGGAATTCAGTATTGGACAAATTAAGAAACGAAGTTCCAGCAATTTTTTCTTCCAGTAACTTTTGCAATTAGAAAATCACGCAATAACTATCTATCCTAATTTATCACAATAGTTATATCTAAATGTCATTTTGTATTGGAATTACTCGAATGAAATATTAATTTTTTTTTTTTGTTCTATGAAATCGACAACAATCGATTTTTATTTGGATTTATTATACACAACAAAATAATTTTATAGATTTCTAATTATAGAAGTAATTACAAAAAAAAATGCCAATTTATGCAACCGAATATACAGGCAATCACTCTGATACACGAAAGATACGTGACAGATCGCTAGCGCGACTCTCGTATATTTAAAATTTTTAAAATCAAATCAAGTAGTCTTTGAAAAATATTATGAATAATTAATCGCAATCTTTATACATCTTTAATAAAAATATCTCCACAAAAAGTTGCCATTGTACGAGTATGCAACCAAATATACTTATTCGTCCAAGGTTTATATCTACATGTTACTAGAGGGCAACTCTAGCATATTTAAAAATTAAAAACAAATCAAGAAGTCTTTTAAAATATTTTACTTATCTTTTTTTCGTGGAATTTTCTATCATTTCTTTTAAAAACTTTCTTTACTTGCCACTTGATAGCTATTTCGATATTTCAAAAAATTATAGATCTTTAATACTAAAGTATGCTATTTACTAATGTAACAGTATGCAACCAAATATATTCGTCCCTATGAAACATGTACGTCACAGATCGCAGTCGCAATTGCAAAAAAAATCAAGACGCCTTTTGAAAGATATAAAAATATTCGAAATTATTAATAATTTCTTAAATATTTCGCCCGATTTACATAAATAAATTAATTAAAACAACTTTATTAATACAGAAAGGTATTTATTATACTAATAATTAGAATATAATAGGATTATAGTCCACTATCTTCGGTAGTTTTGGGAATAAATTGTCGATTTAGATTTTCAGTGGTGAAATTTCTCAAATAACATATTCAAACAATCTGTTTATTAGATTATCTTGTATAGTAAAATATACTAAACAGCCAGCCGGTATTTACTTGTTTATTAGATTTATTCTAGTACATAAAAATATTCGTTTTCCATTGTATAGATTTTAGATATGACGGACTATAATATAATTTTTTTAGTTGTTCATAATTTTAGAATTAATGGCAACATTGACAACCATGTATCAATTCTCGCTAATTGATAAATAATGAAGTTATGACAAGTTAATGCATTTTTTTTTTTATGCTTCGAATAATTCGGTCCGCCGAAAACCCAATCAATTATAATCGATTAAATCAAAGCGCTGCCGTACAAGCCTTAAATCAGATTAGACAGACGAAACGTCGAAATGAACTGTGGTAATGAAAATTGTAGAAACAAAAAGAAAAAGAACCGGTAATTTAGTTGAAAATTCTCTCTACTTACTCGGCAAACATCTCCTTTCTGATACCATAAAATATATCGGACGTATCCAAAATGTGATTTCGTGGTTGACAGGCCGAACATGGATCAGCGAGAAATTCACCAGTCATCATTTTCTTCTCTCTGATAAATTTCCTTTAGTGGAGTTTGCTGAGTGAGGGAGGGCGAGGGGGGTGGGGGAGGATCAATAAAGCGAAAAACAATTTTTTGAAGAACCCGTAGGAAATTTGTGGCACGTGATGAACGAGGAAACGTAGCAAATTTAATAGATACTTAAAAATATATTTATATATATATATATATCGATAGTTTTAGCTATACGCGTCTTTTTTTTTTTTTTATACAGTAACCAACAAAATAATATTTAATATTAAACGATTTTTTCGAGTACTTACTATTATAGGAAAAGGAACAAAAATAGACCAGCAAACTGATAAAATCCAGTTTTTAATTTGTTTTTATTTACACCATTTTTTTCCCCGTTTAAAAGTCAAGTTTTGTTTAGTAAAGGTAAAAGTTGGGTTGTTTATTTAAGATTTTTCTATTTCGATATGAATAGAATTTATCTAGTTTTTTTACCGATAATAAATATTATTCTTTTCTCTAACATAAGAGAAAATATATTAGACAAATAAAATTGGGTCTTTATTATAAATAAATACGTATTTCTATTGATTCATTGTGTCTTTTATACAATAAGTATTTCTTCAAATAAAATGGATAGAAAACAATAATATAATTATTTATGTACTAAGAGTAAAAAATTGATAAAAAGTGTCAATTCATTGAAGAGAAACAAAACATCACGTTCTGAATTTCTGAATGCGAAATTTAATTATAACTAATCCAATATGTTTGTGAATCCTACGTTAAAACATGAAATTCATTTAATGTATTCGAATTGTTGATGTTTTTTTAATTAATATCAATTTCTATCTATTAAAACTGAAATAATTTTGTTTTGGACGGTATCCGCTACGATTGTGTATTTGAAGAATCATATTAGTAGGCCATGAATGCAATATGGCGTAGCGGCTATAGTAAAATATATCTTTCTCTTTTCATTTAATGCAAATGTATAGAGAAAACAGAGTACAATTGACCATCCGAAAATAAAACTGTTTGATTATTAATTGTTTTGGCTTAATTCTATTTAATTATATGAAATAGTAAATATAGTAAGTATAAAAAAACACTGATTACAAGTCGAAATTCTAATCAATTTTTTGTTTATATTGCTAAAGCCATTAAAAAAATTATGGCTATACGAAAATGATGTCATCTTTTTCGCCAATAAAAATAGCGAGCAATGGCAACAGATGCGACAAGAAAATGAAAGGTTTCAGGAAGCTGTGCAGGAAGAAACACCCAAGTACAGTACAATCTTGATACTTTGGACACCCTTCAATTCAAAGAGAAAATCATTATATAATGATACTTTAATTATTGTGTCATAGTTCGGGCAATTCTTGGTAATTCAAGGTCACTAACCCGAACTTGTCAAGTGGTTTAACATAGCCGAGAAGAAAAAGTATCACGACATCTAGTTTTCGGTCCATAAAACTGAATAACAAGGCCAAAAAAGCCGCCTATTTTTTTTTCGTTTGCCTACTACTACTAAGAGCATAGTAGTCTGTTAGACTGTCAGTGACAGGTGTATTTCTTCGCACATAATTAATTCAGTATGTCAAAAAGAAAAACATATCATGTTAGATTTAAAGCAAAAAATGGTGTTCCATAAACAAAATAAATGTCATATCAATATTTAATATGGTTTTATAATAGGGATGCAACGATTATTGTTTTACGATTACGATATCGATTCTGATTATTAATCTAAGTAGTTAATTCATGGTCAATACTTAAATATATTTTGAAAATACTGTTTCAATGTAAAACAGCTCAAAAGTTTTTCAAACAAAAAACGTAACTAAATTTATTAATAAAAATTATTTATTTATCTTTTCAGATAAAATTTATTTAAAAAATTTAAACAAGCTTTGAATTTTATAAACGCAACAAAATTCTGAACAAAAAAAAAACAATAGAATTTACAATAAAATAATTAGAATACATAAAAATTATATCAAAAACATAATTTGGCATATCAAAGAATATCGAATATTTCATTAAATATTTTATCAATATATTTTTGGCATATTTGGAGTAATATTTGAAATTAATTGTACAAATTACAAAATTCAGATTGTCTGTAATAATTAGCGATTACAATTAATCCTAATCGTAATCGTTACATCCCTATTTTATAACGATTTCACTGTATATCCAATAATCGGGGCATTGCCTTAACATTTAAGTATCCGGATTAAGGAAGTTCCACTGTATATTCTAGTAGCCACTGAACAATAGTTATTAGAATGTAGAATTCTAATATGTAGAATAATATTCCCAGGCCGGAAACTTTCAACTAAACACGATGTAACTTCTGGAAGTTTATTTCCAAATAAGTATTGGAAAAATATAAAAATGATTTTCGTGAATAATAATAAAATATTTATATTTCAATAATGGGGTAGAACAATACAAAGCCATAAGTGATCGAAAACGGGAAAAAGTCAATAAATTATTGATATTCCCCGCGCGCACGGCTAGTGTTCGAAATCCACCCTCAGTTGCCTGTATTTCAGTGTTGTAAACAGCATACGACAAACAAAAACTATTGATAATAGTAATTATACCTGCATAATTAATTAATAAGAGCTAAATTATTAACTGATGTCGCGTAGCGCATATTTTCAACATTGACATCATAAATGTGTATTATAAACCGATAAACCGACTATAAATAAATACATAAATTTTAATGATGCACATACTTTGATTGAAAAAAAAAAAAAAAAAACTATATATATTTTGCAGTACTATAAATTTCCCCTTTGATGTTTCTTTGGCCTCATTTTCTGACTGAATCGAATTTAACGCCTTACGACAATCTATTTTAGTTTAACCGAAAATCTTTATGTATATAGTATAAGATTATTGAGGATGGGAGGAATAAATATGTATAATAAAATCGTTTCCATCTAATTGAATCAACAAAATTGTAATTGTTTACATAATTTTTATCTTGCTATAATACAAATTATTATTCTAAAACATATTGTAACTTAAGCACAGTCTAATCGAAAATCAAATTGTTTTTTGTGTCGTGGCTGATAAACGAATTAAAATACCTTTAATTGTAAAATTCAATAATCCCTATATATATATATATATATATATATATATGTTCCATGCGATCAGGGTGACAGAATGTCGACCATGGCGAATGGTGGAATATTGATTATTCTCTCGCAGTTTAATAATTTACGAATGCTGTTGGGAAGACTATACCTACATACTAACTATCAAAATATTGATTTTTTCCTTTTATTGTACATTTTATACTTATGTAAGTTATTATTGTTATTAAAGCGAAATCTAGTCGATAATTCATCAGTGTATACCTAAGTAAAAGTAACTAAAAGATAATATCTACATGTATTTATGCGATTTATTAGCATATTTCGATCATTATATTGTTTTAGGTAATAATTACGTCAGAAGTGTGTCCGGTCGCACAGCTGCGAACAAAAACTAATTTTTAAGTTTTAATTTTTAATGCCCCTAACAGTAAACAAAAAATTGATTAGAATTTCGACTTGTAATCAGTGTTTTTTTATACTTACTATATTTACTATTTCATATAATTAAATAGAATTAAGCCAAAAGAATTAATAATCAAACAGTTTTATTTTCGGATGGTCAATTGTACTCTGTTTTCTCTATACATTTGCATTAAATGAAAAGAGAAAGATATATTTTACTATAGCCGCTACGCCATATTGCATTCATGGCCTACTAATATGATTCTTCAAATACACAATCGTATGCCGTATAGCGGATACCGTCCAAAACAAAATTATTTCAGTTTTAATAGATAGAAATTGATATTAATTAAAAAAAACATCAACAATTCGAATGCATTAATTGAATTTCATATTTTAAGGTAGGATCCACAAACATATTAGATTAGTTATAATTAAATTTCGCATTCTCTTATTCGCCGCCATGCAAGCATGCATGGCCTACTATGATTTTTCAAAAACACAACTTCAAGTGGTATAAAATTATTATTAACAATTATTCTAGTACTTCTATTGTTCAATTTGTCTGATGACATTCCAGCAGCACTATTCACACAGCTATAATCTATTATCTGTATCTACTACTATACTAAAAATAATATTCTTACCTCGTCGAGCAGCTAGTATTATTATTATTATTATTATTATTCGCATGATGCTTCAAATATGGATGTACCCGATTTGCATTTGTGTCTAATAAATTCGATTGAGGGTTTTCTTGATTTGCTGCTGCGGCACTATTAGAGACACCACCACCACCACCACCACCACCACCACCAAAACCAGGTGACAATTTTCCAGCTAATGCGTCCAACGAATGCAACATACTCGTTATAGTTCACTGAAGTAACTATTTTTCGTTTTTTCTTTTTCTTTTTTTTTTTTGTTTTATCTCGTTCTCGTTATTCACTTGTTCACACATTAAACGTTTTGCAAGCAAAAGGTAGATAAGATAGACGGATCATTTTTTTCTTATCGATCATTACATGTTGATTACGATTATGTATTATGATAATAATTTATGAAAATAATCAGATTATATGATATACCTATATATATATATATATATATATGTACGTGCAATTATTATGAGAAAATAATGTGACATTTAATAAAATTTCGATTATCGAAAGCAATAGCAAATAATAATGAAAAACTTTTAATATATGCGCTTGCCCGGGAAATGGCAACTTTGCACCGCCAGTTAATTAAAACTGACAGGTGGCAGTGAATCCGTATTATTTTTGGTTATGGTACTGTTACCAATAATCCTATTTATGGTTAAGATGATTTCGGCACTGGATATCGCATACGTAATACGTATTATTAATTTATTATCACAATAAATATAAAAATGCTGTTGCGAAACACCAATATGTGGCCTAAATAATTAGCCCAAGCCACGTTGAGTTAATTATTTAGAAAAACTAGATTTCTTTGGTTCAGGGTGATTTAAAATGTAAAGCCAAGCAAAGAATAAAAACGGTAAATACTGAAAGAGAAGTCTGATTAATAAACTAATAGAACAGAATACACTCGGACAATTAACCGATAGCAACCAAACAGAAAAGCGAGAGATAGAAAGAAGCGTAAAAAACAAAAGAAAAACGGCAAAATTTTGGAAAAATCCAAATCGTTTTACAGGAATAAAACAATTGAATTTGTCTGGTCTATAAAAATACAAATAAAAATCTTAAAATAGTGAGTTAAATCAGCTGAGAAAATATTAGGTACAATAAAATTACTCCGCTTTTTCGACCGTCTTAGTAAGAATCTAAGAAATATACATGGAGTTCAGCTAGGTAAATCTTTTTGTATACAGTCGAACTTCGATAAGTCGAATAAAATTTTTGGCGCTACAGTCTCAATAACTTGAATTTTTATGAATATTTTTTACTTACAGACACAATAATTTGTAAAATATGGTGTGTAATATTACAATAAAAATCATATTACGATGTGTAAATTTATAATATTGAGTGGGAAAATTTGTTGAGGAAGTTTAATAGTACACACACATAGAGAGACATATCTGTGGTGTGGTAGAGTACAGTACTCGTTCTATTATACTATATGTGAAGTTATTTTAGGTGAAAACGTGTGTTGTGTTGTGGATAAATTGTTATTATTAATAGATTTATTTTTATTGTAATTATTATGTCATTAGAACGAACATTGAAAACTTTATCTATTAATGAAAAATATATGCATCTGTTTCATCTTTAAAAGTAGAACTGAATCTGATTTGCGAAGTGGAAGAAGACGATTGTGATGATCCGCCATCTATGATGAAATGGTGGAACACTCGTTCGAGACGTTTTGCGTACATATTTAAAATCTAAAGAGCCGACCACGGGGACAATTTGTACAAAGAATTTAAATAATATCCAAAGGAATTTTACGGTAAAACAAAATAACAAAAATCTCTTCGACAAACGAATATTACAGATTTTTTTTTAATTTAAAATAAATCTGTATATTTTGATTTCTATTGTGAAAAAATGTTTAATATATTTGAATTGTATTGATTTAAATAACAAATGACATAATTCTTGTGTGTCCTTTCCCCTGATATCTACATAATCTCGATAAGCCGACTTGTTTTTTTTGTGGCACGTGGTGTTTCGATTTATCGAAGTTCGACTGTAATAACAAACTGCATATTAGGAAATATCGTTTTTATTTATTTTTTTTTGGCTGTCATGAATCTAGAGGATTCCATATGTAAAACGACCGACCGATAGTAGATCAGTTTGCATAGGAACAATGTAATTTTGAAAAATCGAATGAGACCACGCGTGTGCATTCGGGCCAGCATAAATTTTACAGTGTTCGGAAACGTCCATCAACAGATGAAGGAACCGCTTCTCTGCTGTTTTGCAATATAAGCAGAAATTAGATTGGAATCGGAAGCAACTCGATCAGCTATTCGATTTAAGAGTATTTGCTATAATAAATATGTATTGTCAGCATTTATTTTCTAATCCAAATAATCGAATAGCACACCCACACAAAAAATGTTAATCTTCTTTAACTGTTGTTCTTTATATTAAATACCTATTAAGTATTATTATTATTATAATAAGTTATTCTTAATGTGTGTTTTCTTTATACAAAAATATAAAGCATTTTCTTTGGAAAATAAGCTTGAATTCTTAATGGTTTTCCTGAAGCAAAGAATAGCTTGTCAATTAAAAGAATAATGGATTGACTATAAAAAAAAAAAAACAAACAGTTAAAACCAGCTTCGAAAAATCTCTAATCTAGTGAAAAAGTGCATGCTATTTCATTTAATTTAAAAAAAGACATGTGCATAGACGGAAAAATATGTTTATTATACCTGCAAAAAAAAAAAAAAATCATTCGATTCGATTATAGATTCGTATAGCGAGTCTATTTTTGTATAAATAGCTAAGAAATTTATAATGAAAACAACACACAAACCTATTAAATATTCGTATAGAAACTGATCATTTATAATCACTTGGATCGTAATGTCTAAATTATTGATGGATATCCTCAAGTTTCTCCTATAACCTATTTTTATCTATCACCCGATAAAAATGTGCCCGATTTGGAGCAAGTAGAAATTGAAAAATGACCAAAAAAAACAACCGGATAATTGGCAAAATAAGCAAAAAAAAAACAAAATGATAATAATAATAATAATAATGCATATAGATAGATAAGTATATACATATTTTATATGTTAGAAGAAACAAACAGCATATTGTTCCATATTGCTACCTGGTCGCCACCGTGTTCCGTGTTCCACGAATCCACTGCTGGCTCGCACTCTGTTTGGTGACGATTGTTTTCGCGTAGCGACGCTCATACCGATCGCCCCGACGCCTTGGACGGTACTGGAAAAATGGATGGATGGATGGATATTGGATTGTTAGGGAACATAACGTCGCGACGGTGGCGATGGTGACAGTGACGGTGGCGACAACGACAACAATGTAACATCATTGCCCGCGGACAATGATTCAATTTTAGAAAGAGAGAGAGAGTGTAGTAGTAGGTATAGTATTTTTTTTTTGTGCTTAATGAAGTAGATAGTATCTCTATAAACAGATCTTTAAAACAATTACCCACCAGGATAACATTTTGACATGGGTATAGAAGAAGACTTTAGGAAAATTAAGAATTTATCGGAATAAAGAAAATACAAAGTGATTAATTTGTTAATTATTATTGCAAATTCGTCAGTTGTAACGAAAGTAAATAATTAGTAAATTAAATAGATGCACTTACATATTGTACAATTATAACTGGTTGAATTATTAAAAGAATAATCGGAAAACATGATTTAGCACTAAAATATAAAAATTTCCCTTTTTTAAAAGCAAAAATTAAACATTTAAAAGATTTCAGGACGTCACATTAATCAACGAACGCGCGCTGCCCAGCGCCTTCTTTGATTTTAGAATCAAATCTGATTGTATTAAAAGCCAAAGAATTAAAATTGTTTTAATCCAGTTAAAAAATAATTAAAACACACATTGCAAATACAAAAATGTAAAAACTGATTCATAACATATCATAAAATGGTGAACAATTCTTCAATTTTCAAAATTTAAATAAATATTTAATTATCCATATAATTCTTGGTTGCCTAGCAATCATCGGCAACTGCCAATACATATGATCAATGGTCACTGCGTTATAATTAAATTAATGTAAAGTTTTTTTATACTTTTTCTAATTATTAAATAAAATAAAATTTGAACTGAAATAATACATGTAAAATACAACAATAAATTTAACGAAATAATTCGTATTATCAATGCAAATGTATGACACTCAATAGTCAATACAATTGAATTTTTATATCAAGTTGCCTAGGTCTATGAAATTTAACTCTGACTATTTTATATACATTGTTTTTTATTCTTTCCCCTTCATTTTCATTTTTACACCCTAGATAATGAAAACAAAAGACCCTACATATACTTGTGTATATGCTATATCACTTCAATATAGAAATGCTTCCATCCTAATTGTGTACTTAACTAGAAAATATTTATTTTTACACGACCAACAAAATAATTTTCCACTAATTAATCAGATTACTATTTGCGTATAGCGCACGCGGTGTAACACCTGGACTAATCCGGAAATTAATATAATGGAAAATAATTTGAGGAGCTTTACAAAAGTGAACCAAAAAAAAAAAAAAAAAACGTATTAGAGGCAAAATAGGAGCTCTAAAATTTCACAGATGATCGCACAGTGGGTGGTATTTCTTTATGCATGGTTAAGATTTCCAATATTGCTACGCATTTGATGAATTGATATTATTAACACTTCATTGAGTGAATACGGTCAGTTTTGTTGGATTATGTCATTATACTAATGACATTAAACTTTTTCTTGGTTTTTAATAAACAAACAAACAAACATAAGCCTCCACCTATAGTAAATGGACAATTACCGGATAATTTTATTGCCGCTTTAAATCAAACGACGAATTCTATTCGGCGAGAAAAGCCATTTGGAAAGATTAATGTTGAAAAGATGATCTGCATATATGTGCTTTGGGACGCGGGGTCTTAGTTTAAGAGTGGGATTGTCCAACTTCGTAAACTTAATGCGTAATAAACATAGTTGGTACGTAAATCTTGATGTAAACATATTGTTTTTATGGTTGTCTAATTTCTTATTTCCTAAATACATAAACGTAATTTTAAAGTTCTCAAAACTTTTAAATTTTACGAAATATTTCCGATCACGTGATGAGAGGTGGAACGTAACATTAACCAAACTATTCTGGCGCTTATTTTTGGGTATATTTGAATCGTTTATTTATAATTTTTTTATTATCAATTTGTTCATTTTAGCGCGTTTTTTTTATCAATCTTTCCATTCTTGTCTCGTCAATGTCATTGCAATGTCAATTCTTTCAATTTCTGTTTATACGAATTAAGAAATTGTATAACCGCGCGTGTTTTTAATTTTTAGTGATTAAATTTATATTTACGAAGTTGGATTCCACTCTAAATATCAAGTTGGCTAGATCATTCATTTCACTTGTAATTAAATGTTACAGTTAGTGAAAATAAAAGTGATGCGAAATTCGAATATCTATTTAAAATAGAACTAAACGAATATATATGTATTAGGATCGAATTCACCTTTTTTTTACCACTTTGTAATCCTGCTATTTTCGGCCAGAATGTAACATTGGCATTTCAATGATTATAATTTTGTACATATATTGTATACGCATAGCTGCTGCTGCTGCTGAACTGAACTGGCATAGAATAAAAACATGCCGTTCAAAACAATTCGATTTAAATTAGATTTGACCTTTTCTTGTCTCGAAATTCGTTTTGGAATTTTTTATTGTTCTTTTATTAGAATACTATTGCAATTAGATTTTTCAAATGAATGTAACATGTATGTAGGTCAATTTTAAATTTGTAAAACTCGAAATTTTCAATTCAAATGTAATAGCTGCGGAAAACTGTATTTCTTGAATCTGATTGCATTGATTCAGTTCTTCTAATGGCTTTTTTTAAGTTTTCGAAAATACACGACATTGCACAAAACTATAAATCTCACTTTATTACGTTTCAAATGGAGTGTGCTTTTATCTCTATTTCTTACGAGTATTAACTATAATAATGATATACTATTCCTATAGTTAGAAGTCTTAAGTTAATAAAATATTGCAGTGTGCATTTTTACTATTTTTAGCTCTATGTATATACAAATACTTTTATTCCAAACCGCATATGTAATGCATTTATTATTGACATTTAAAAAGTTTTGAAAATAGGCTATATTTTAATTAAGAAGAAGAAGAAGAGGCAAGTAATATACTTCGCCGCTAGAGCGGCGGCGGAAATAATGGCGGCTGTATTTATTTCTTTATAAGTTACATAGAAACTGGCATGTTTATTGTTTTCAAATTTATGTCTGTGTGGGGTGATCTAACTAGAGAGTGAGTGTATCTTTTTCACTCCCCCTTCCGTAGTGAATAGAAAAATAAGAAAAATGTATTAATAATAAAATAACCAATTATTAGTACAAGAAAAAAATTAAATTAAAAAAATAGAAACTAATAGGTAAGTATTTTTAAATGATAAAAAACATTATTTAGGAAATATAATATTTAAAACAATAGATGTTAACCTAACCTAACTTACTAAACAAAAGTAACCAAACAAAACAACTTCTTAGTTCGATAATTTATTTTGTTTTGTTAGAATTAATTAATGAAAATATATATAAATAAATTGTAACAAACCAGAAAAAATACATGCTTGCTCCTGCGTAATTTTTTGTATAAATAAAATAATATAATAAATATTTTGCCACTAGAGCCAGTCCTATTAAAAATTTTTATTATTATTTGTTTATTTTATTGATTTAAAAATTGAAAGTATGCGATTTGGAATGAAATAGTAGATTACAAGTCTCGCGGTGTCAGCTTGCCATACTAAACTCTCGACTGTAGTGGCAAGCTTCCCCGCTCGCCTGGTAATCTACTTATATATCTATTTTCGACGTATATGACGTAGCGGCTATAGCACGCCACTGATTATAAAATGGGGAAAAAAAAAGAAAATTACGCTAACTACTAGACAAGAGCAGGGAGACACGAAGCTGTCGCAGAAAAATGTTAAATAGGCAATGGTTTATTTATTCTTGAAATTTTGACTTTTTCCTTGATGGACGATAAAAAAAACTCTTCGAAAAACTTAGATTTATACTAAAACTACCCTATACAATACTAATTTATATTATAGTACTTACTCTAGGATTTTTATTTCTATATAATTATTCTTACCTTTCATGGATACCTGTTTGAACTTCATGGGTGTAATTAAAACGATCTGACAAAAAAAAATTTGTAAGTATTTCATCTAGACAATCCCACATTATGTGCAATAATACACCTTTCTGGTTTTTTTTTTTTGCTTTTCTATTGAATTTATGGAATCATAATAAAACACTAAGAATTTTGATTTGGACGGCACAAACACGAAAACAAAAAAAGACGTTGACACTTCAAATTTGACTTATTATATCATACAGATATAATCTAGAATATGTCATGGAAATTGTAATTGAATATATGGGTATTAACAAAACAATTAAAGAAAACAAGAGGGCCCAGCTGCAGCCCTGTCCAGATCCAAGATTATTTTGTAAAAATCTTTAGTAATTAAAGAAATTGTTCTCTACATCTTGGCGCAATTGTATCTGAACAAATAGTTTCGAAAATGCAAAATTACCTCAAAATTTATTTGCCGTAAGAGCACATCTTTTTTTGGCTTTAGAATAGAAATTATTTGTACGACTTTTGTATGTGATTTAACCTAGATTTTTTGTACTTGTAAAAATCCTATTGTTTTAACAAACATAAATACATAAATAAATAATTCTCTAAATCAATAGAAGTTTTATTTGTTAACTCACTCTTAATTTCATCTATTAATTTATCTAAATCGATTCTACCTATTTGAAATACTTTAACAATAAAAACAATTTTATCCTTTTTTCTGTATGTTTTCTTTTGTGCCCAAAAAATACAAAAAACAAAAATATAAAGCTAAATGCATTAGATTTGTATTAATATTTTATTGTGAATGTTGTGTGTGGGTCCATTAAATGTTAATAAATAAATTTTGATATATATTAAATTTTTCCATTCAAATTTAAATATATTCGCAATCAAATTACGAACAAAATAAATCTCTGTATTATTGCAATCTAGATATTTGCAATATTGATACATAGATAAAGATTTGTGTTGTATTGTGATTAGTTGATATTTCGACGAAATGGATTCGATGAAAATAGAATCCATGGAATGGGAATCGCGTAAGTTCTAATTACTATCCAATAATCTCTGAAATAAATTAAATTCAAACGTTAAAAGATAAAACTACTAGTTCTTTAATCCTATCAGTTTAGTTAAAATAATAAGAAAAAAACACTCATTTACTTACAGAAATTGACTGGGAATTTTTACCAGATCTGCCATTAATAGAAATATTTTCATATCTGCCAATGGATGAAAAATTAAAGGCCGCCTTAGTTTGTAAAAATTGGCATCGAATATTCAAATCATCGCCCATATGGCATGAATTGATCATAACCGATAAACAATTTTCATTAGATGTAAGAGTTCAGTGAAAAGTCCAAAATTATTACTAGGTATACGCCGTCATTTTTCTTTTCCAGGTTGATTATAGAGCCGTACTTAAACTACGTCTACAACTAGAAAACACTGGATATCGTGTAAAAACAATAGTAATTAAATTCGAACAACGAAACGATGATATTTTAGTGGCAGTCTTATATGATCTATTGCAATTCTTCAATATGCTTAAACTATATAATGTATCGTATCGATTCAAGCATTTCAAATTGTATAATCTGTCTTCGCCTTATATAATACCAGTTGAAAGTTTTAATTCATTAATATATTTAATTTCATCTGCACTAAATCTGACAACATTCGAAATGATTAATTTTTTACTATTTGAAGATGAAATGTACTATGTAATTCAACAACTAGGAAATTCTTCTAGGCGCACATTGAAAACACTACGATTGATGAACACTAGCATTTGTCAAATCGATAGAATTCCACTTAGTCTATTTCCATATTTAGAAGTAAGAATTTTATAAATACAATTCAATTACCAGTTATGGAAACATTATCGTTATGAAGGACTGACTATAAATTTCTTTTAGTTCTTCATAATTATAGTATGGCCACAGAACCATTCTTTCAATTTAACGGTTTTTATTTTATTATCATTTTAAGGAGTTTCATGTCGATCAATCAGAAGTGACTTTAGAACTTATAAATGAAATTCTTTACTCTACACAACTTAAAGAATTTCACATCATTACTTCATCTCCAGAACTAGATGCTTTAATTCAAGCAAAGTCTGTTGGGAAGTATTATTTTCAATTAGTGGTACGAGAATTAATGATAAAATTAAAACTGTACTGGGATTGGATTATTTCAGTTGAATATTCAATTAGTAGAACAACAAACATTAATTATATATGTTCTAAATTTGACGTTATGGTAAATACATATTATATTGCAATCGATTCTATCGATGTTTATTATACTTGATTCATTCTTAAATTGTGCATCACAGATCACCGAGTTTGTCTGTGTGCTGTACATAGATATTATTAATGAATCTTAAGCCAATTGAAAAAAAAAACAATCTAAAATAAAGGTGCACGTTCGCGGTCCACGGCATCTGCAAAATGTCGAACTATACAAATTCTATTTTAAGATTGTTTTATTTGCTTAGAAAATTCTTGTTTGATATTTCGATTACGTTAATAAAACTATTTCGTTGTATAGGATGCACATGATCCAGATATTTCCAATTCCAATGTCCTGTATTACTATTATGACAAGGCAATTGAATTGTATTACGATTCTCGTTTGATCAATATTCTGAATGATAAAAAATTATTGTCATTGCGTCCATCTTTAGAATTTTTAACATTAGTTGTAAGTTATAGATCTTATCATAGAGACCGTTCTTCAATTATCTGGTGAAACTATGTGCACGCGCGCGCGCGCATTCATGTTTGTTTCTTATTGAACAGATAGATTCAGGTGTAAACACAACCTGAAAAATTACTCGTGTCGTTATAAAAATTGTATTGTAGTTTATGTATCTGTAAATTTACTATTTCATTTATTTATATCCACATAAAACAAAATTATTATTTGAAATGCCTCTAAAATGTTGTGGTTTTAAATGTAATAGTTCATTACATTAACAAGCAAAAAAAGTAGTATTGTATTTAAACTGTGGCGCCATCTTAATTTCTTATTAAGAACATATACTTCATGGCAAAGAAGCTAGTTGCTCGCGAATTATAAGTTATAACGTGTTGCACTGCTGAAAAGTCATATTTTCATCCTTGTCTAGACTATTGGAGAACGGTCTATTCTATTGTTACCAAAATTTAAGAATTTCATTTGTAATGATTTGCTATTTATTTACTTCAGATAATCACAGAAACGCCAGTAGAAATACGAAAAGAAGATGTTTGCATTATTGTGGATGCTTTGAAACATTTGAATTTACTAAAAATTGCAAAATTAGTGCTATTTAAGCGATACAAAGCGATCACTAAAAAGTTTAACAGAAAATATTCGAGAAAAATTGCAAAACCCGAAATGATTGAATTTAAATTTTAAAATTTCAGATAGAATGTTCATTTTCTAAGCGAAAAGAACATTAACTATTCGATAAGCATAGTTAATTAAATTATTCGAGATAATCAGACAGCAAACTTAGTAATATAAGAATCAAGGCAAAATAATTTTAGACAAACAATTTATTTATTATAAAAAGCTCTATACAATGAAATAGAGTTAATTTATTCATTTAAATTGATTCAAGTTAAATAAAATATTTTTTTTATTCTAATTTCTCGAAGAAGTCGATATTCGTAAATTAAGCATTACAAGAAACGACTTTTTATCTTATAGTATAGAAATAAGAGTACATAAAAATAACGCATGGACACTATCTTTAGCATATACAGTATGTAATAAACGTTGGTTTTTCTTTACATTTGAACTTGTAGTACAATTTTTAATATAATTTGATATATTTCTTAATAATAAAACTGACTACTAATGATTGTTTTGTTTTATCTCCGTCAACCTTCAAAACTCTATACGTATTTAAAAGTTGCAAGAATATAAACAGCTATAACAATTCTTCGTACAACTCGTATCAGTCACCCCGTATATAAATTATTTGCTCTGCTCGATTTTATACCCCACTAAAGAGCAATTCATAAAACTGACAATATGCCAATGATAACAAGGAATGTGAGATATTTAGTGATAAAGGACCAAACGTTTCTTTTCTACTTTCTAGTATTATCATATTTCGATACTACTCTACATATCTACGAAACAACTTTTTTAGCGCCATCTATAATTTGTATAAAAAAATACTGTTATATATTGAACAATAACTTTTTTACTCAATTTCACTTAATTTAGTTTTCATTGATTTTAAAACATTAATAAATTCATCAATTTTCTCGATATTTGCTTCAAATTTTACATGACTAGTATAAGTTGGTGAATATTCATTATTTCTATTCAAACAACATAAATCAATTTCACATATAGGTTCACGTAGTGTAGATAATGTTGATGAGCCCATTATCCATTTCAATTGCCAGTCAAAATTCTCTACTAATTTATGGCCGGAAAGTAATAAGAATTCTTTCCTTAACATATTTGTAATATCTTTTTGTCTCAATTGATACATTGCTTTTATCATTTCCTGATTTTTTTTTGGAAAATATTCTAATGGTGGTTCGTTTTGATTTAGTGCGATCTGACGATAAAATTGTTTGATTATGCGACTCATATCGTGAACTTTGACAGATTCCTCGTCTGATAATTGAATACCATTTTCTGTATATAATCGAACTGGATCGGAATCGACTTGAAAATTATTTATGCAGAAATGAAGTAACTGAAACAGTAGATAATATTTAATGAAATACGAAAATCAAAATTAGGACTAAATAAATTACTTTTACAAATACTGTGTCCTCACAAATATCATTTAATAATTCTTTTTCTTCAGACATTTTTTGTGTTGGCTTAGGTATTTATTTACAACTTATATATTAGGTTATATATTAGGTTGAAAAATTTAAAAGGAATAGGGATGAACCGAAAGAAAGAATATCTAGCTGTACTGGCATTTTTTGTAGCTATAAATTGTAATCTAAAATCCAACTTATCTAACTTCAATTAAAACTAATTAGTAATTACTAATAACTAAACTAAACACTAAAAAAGTAAAAATTCCATTGTTATGCTACTGAACATACTAATCCGTATCGTTGATTCTACAGAGCGCCACCTATTAAGTAGTTGTATATTATCAAATGAAATTATTTAACCTCTATTCTTGGCTTATTGTAGTTTCAATTGCAGATTTTAGTTTATTATCATGGCAGAATATTTGGCTTCAATTTTCGGTACTGAAAAGGACAAGTACGTATTTTCTTTCTGTAATTTATAAAATTTATTCTTAACTAATTACTTTATCTTGATACAGGGTAAATTGTTCGTTTTATTTCAAAATCGGTGCCTGTAGACATGGCGATCGTTGTTCCCGTATACACAACAGACCAACATTTTCACAAACATGTTTGTTACAAAATTTATATGTAAATCCACAAAATTCAGCAAAATCTGCAGATGGCAGTCATTGTAAGTAATAAAATATACATTAAATTATCTAGAAAGTAAGTTTACTATTTTTTTAAATCTTTTTAGTGGTAGCAAACGTATCAGATGAAGAAATGCAAGAGCATTATGATAATTTCTTCGAAGATGTTTTCGTTGAATGCGAAGACAAATATGGAGAAATTGAAGAAATGAATGTATGCGATAATTTGGGTGATCATTTGGTTGGAAATGTCTATATAAAGGTAATTTTTTAATTTCTTCAATAATATCGAGTAATTGTACAATATTTTGTTGTAGTTTCGTCGAGAAGAGGATGCCGAAAGGGCTGTAAATGATTTAAATAATCGATGGTTTGGTGGACGTCCAGTTTATGCTGAACTTAGTCCAGTCACTGATTTTCGAGAAGCCTGCTGTCGCCAGTATGAAATGGGTGAATGTACGCGATCTGGATTTTGCAATTTTATGCATTTGAAACCAATTTCTAGAGAACTAAGACGGTAAGTTATTTGATTTAAAAGGTTAAATGGCGGATCTTAAGATATCGATTATCGTTTGCAGATATTTGTATTCACGAAGAAAAGGTGGTCGAACTACTAGGGCCCGTTCTCGATCTCGATCTCCGAAACGACCTAGATCCCGATCCAGGGATAGAGGAAGAGGAAGCAGTCGTTCACCAAGTCGTCGTCGCAGTGGACGTTATTAAAATAGGACGAAATACAGTTTTCAGCTTTTTCTAATCTTTTGTAACATGTAAAACAATTAAAAAATCAATTCCAAGTGTTTACAGTAAAAGTCGATTTTGTATTGGCATGCACCAGAGAATTATGCCAACATTTTTTTCTAATACTATTATGTAACATTAATATTTTTAATTGGGATTAAAGTATATTGGAGTATATGATACAATATATAGCGATATCAACCAAAAGTGAAGTAAATTTTGCTCTATCACAATCTTTATCTAACAATTTGATGACATATATTTAGCTTTACTATTTACTATAATTAATAAATATAAAATAAAAATTCTAACAAGTATATAAATTGGTCATAAAAATTAGGCAGGAATCAGCTAGTTTCATAATTATTCTGCCTATAAAACACATAATGCTGAAGTATGAATAATATATCAAATGCCACTGAAAATAGTCCTAAGCCAAATTTCGTTGGATCTCCAAATATTGATTTCCAATCGTCTAAAAATTTATTAAGTATTGGCTAATTCTAATTTTATGTTAATTTACTCATTTTTCTATTGGATTTATAATCATTTTATATTTTAGTTTTGAAAGTAATTCATAGTCATTTTTTTCAATGCTAGAAATGTAGGTGGCCATGGAATCGTGTGTTGTTTAAAATAACAAATATTTAATATTTCCTGAAAAAAATACAGTTTTCCATTAAAACGATAAAAATTTACATGGACGGAGACAATCCGCCCGAAAAAAAAAATGACATGAATTATGAATCCAATAAAAAGTTATAAGTAAAATAATCTACGAATAAAATATTTTCGAATTGCTATATTGACATTTTTTCAATCTTACCATAATTGTAAGCATTTAAAATCATTTGAAGCATACTTAAAGTACCTCCAGTAAAATCTAGAAGAATATTTCCAATACTCCAGCCGATTGTGCTTTTTCTTTTGTAATTCATATAAGCCTACATAGAATTATAATCTCATTAGTTCTCTCTATTCACTATCATTTTAATTAAGTACTTACTTGAGGTATATATTTTATCAATGTAATAGTCAATTTAACGTAAGAACAATAATAAAGGAAATCTAACCAATTAATTACATCGAAACCAGATAGGAAAATCGAAATGATTAGAAATACACCGAATACACCTAAACATTTTGAACAATATAGGTATTTGCAGCAGCATATTTAAATTGATAGAATAATTTATTACTTAATATTATCCTTGCAGTTGTGGAAACTCTTTGTTCACCACGATCGTAGATAAAACATTGTACAATAGTTACAAATGTCAAAATTACCGCATGCACAGCAAAAAAAATATCATTTATTTGTACTGGATTTAATCCGCGTGGATATCGAACGGTGTACTCATCCTGGAAGAATGTTATTATTAGAAAAATTGTGTATAATCATAAATATATGCTTAATAATTACCCGTATTTCTGGTATATAGTAAAGTCCTAAATTAAAAATCGAATATAAAATAAAACCAACAATGTTCAATGCTAAAAAGTCGAAGTTTAATCCAATAACACTGAAATGAATTGTTTAGTTATTCATTTGATTATTTTAACATAGAATTTACCTTTTCCTTTTCCAGTTGATATAAATTTGTGGATAAAAGGAAACTGACCATGCTACAAAATATATCCATCCTATTACTGTGGAAATGGTATTTAACGATAATATTCTGTATACGGTTACTCTGAAGTAAACATCTTTAACACTAAAATTAATATGAAATTATAATCACATATAATAGCGGACTTTTATTATATTATATCTATTCGGACTTACTCTATTATATTTTTTGTAGTATTTGAATAAATATCACTTCTACCTAAACCAATAGCATTAATATCAATTGGTATAATTTCATTAGGTCGTACAGATGCTAATGTGATATTTGTTAAATTTGTATAAACTATATCTGGATGTTGTACTATCAAGTTTAGATAGTCGTCGTCATCGGCGTTGAAATTTTCACTAAAATCCGGACCAAGTTAGGACGTACAAGGTGTTTTAAATTCGTATGTAACCATGGTGATTTCGGAAACGATACGAAGGATCGTTTAAATTGATGCAAAGTTACGCAATTTTCGGCTTACTAAAATGGTGTTTTAACATTTGAGAAATTCCTAGTATCTTCGGAGATAATCGAAAAAAAAAACCCAAAATTTCGATTTTCATTTTCCGTTAATAACTGGAAAACTATTTATCATAGAGAAATAAAAGTTGTACATTGTTATGATACTTTTTTAAGAGCTTTTAACTGGTGTCATCAGATATTCTACAAGGCTTTAATTTTCTTAGATATTGAGTACAACTTTCGATTTTCTTATGGACGCCATCTTGGAGTTGTATAGATTTAAAAAGTACATGAAATTCCCATTGCCATTATATACCACGCCCACTATTTTAGATACCATTTAATACAAATAAGGAAAAAAAAATCTAATTCACCTTAGTTGGCTATGGATAATTAATAATGGCAGTCGTTACAGAAAATCTGGGTTGCTATGATACGTCAAATTATTTGCTTCCAATATGTTTTCATTAGTTAATTATTTGGTAAATTAAATTATTTAAATAAAATGCGATTCTCGAATAAAGAAAAGTCTGATTTAATTAAACTATTTTTTATTCATGTCGGACATGACAACATCAGACAACGGCATACAAAATTGCGTAACTTTGCCCCAATTTAACCGACCTCGTATCTCTTGCCGCTTCCACAATCCCCATACTTACACAGAACACCCTGTATACTATTAGTTTTAATTTAAAAATAGCTCTACCTTGCGATTATTTTAACAGTCAGTGATTCCCCCTTTTTAATTTCAACATCATTAACATTTACTGTTAAAACGTGACCACAGTTTGACGTATTAACTACAAATTTTGTAATTAAAACAAAAAAAAACCAACAATCAATAATCAAAGTTTTATACTTACTTAAAATTAATCCTAAAAATATGAAAAAATAACTAGTAGTAGTGCTGGCAGCGATGAGCTTCATTATCTTTTGAATCTAGAATGAAAATGGAAAAATAAATATTGTTTTTTTTTTTTTTTGTCTGTAGCTAGTAAATTCAACGGTTCGCTTAACCATAATGTCTCTATATTTGACCTTGTCTAATAATAATGTTGTTTTTGATTTAAAAAAAAAAACATACAGATCAATGGCGTAATTACCGGGTGTTCAATGTGTTCCAAGAACACGAGTCCGTGACATCATCGGCGCCCGGATTAAATGCAACGAACCTAAGGGAAAAAAAAAAAAATATTTTGCCGACTCTTTTCGTCAACGAAAACATTTAATTTTAATATTAAGCAGAACAACAAATTTTATAGACGGTTTCAATTCTATATTTTACATTAATAAAAGAATCTGGGTTGACACACTCCCCCTTGTTTTTATTAGCTGAGTGCCATATTTATAACATGACAAAAATAAAAATTGTCAGATAGATGGCTCTATGACCATCTCTATATTCTACCGTCAACTACCGCAAAGAATTCAACGCAAATACGAAGTTTTTTTGAAACATTTTCGGCCTCCGGTGTAGCTAGTTCTACATCGTATCCGTTGATCGGAATAGAGAGGACACAGGTTCACTCCCCGGCAGCTAGCTTTATAAAAAAGCATATTGGTGCCGAGTACCTGTTGTCAGTGGGAGTAATGAGCCTGTTAGATAAGATATAGTGTAAATAGATAGATTGTTATTGACTGTATAATTGAAGAGAAGATAGAACAACAATAATTTCCAAAAAATTTTTTGATCGTTTTAACAAACTGATTTTTGTTTATTGTTATACAAAAATCATACGCTACGATGTACGATTTTAATAATAAATTTGGCAAATAAAATAGAAATCTATTTGTTTATTTAAAAATTTATTGTCCAATTTAAAAAAAAGTTAAATGTTACAAAGGTTGCAGAAATTTCAGCAAAGTTAGGAATGTGTTAACAGTGTTAATATTCAATTGTCAGGTAGATGGCTCTATTGCCGGACTCGCCTAAAAAGAAAAATATCTTTTTCGAAATTATGATTGACAGTACCACATCATATGTTTTATTTATGTACTAGACTAGGGGAATAAACACGACTTTGTCCGCAATGACTTCCCGCCGGCTAAATAGATTATGAGTACTCGAACTTATTCCGGATTAGAACCTGCGCAAAATAATCGTTAATATAAATGATTTCCACATTGAATCCGTCAAATACAACAACAATGTAATTTTTATCCATATCTGTATTTATTTAATTACATCCCGTTCTATTTCTCTATTTTTGGTGTTAAGATGCGATCTTAACCGATAAATTAAATTACTACGAAATTAATACAAAAAACAAGCCGGAATATATAACTGTGCACTTTCACCAAATTATAGTCATTTATTCTATGCGCTATTATTAATATTATTGCCATTAGCACGTTTTTAAATACAATTTATTTAACACATGAATTACAAATGAAAAAGAAACAACAAAAATCATAGTTAAATAAATAGCCGGCGCGCTGTTAACCACTACACAAACACAAATTTTTTCAATATGAAGAACAAGAATTATTAACCTTGACATAATGCTTTCATTACCAACTACAACTCGATTTGCTTGATCGAATTTATAAAACGACAACATAAACACAGGGTTTGATTCTAAATAAATAGGATTTGGAATTTATGAATATAAAAGGGGAAAAATACATGATTGGGGAATTACCGACATATGATAATTTATTACAATAAACAGTATAAGGGATAGAGCGTGGACAGTTTCCCCATCTCCGATTACATAAATATAATTTAATTAAATTAAAAAATAATAAATTTAATTAAAAACCAGTGCCAAAAAAGCTATGTAAAATTATCAATATAAAAAAAATTATGCATATAGAAATAATTATTTCTATATATAGGATATTTTTCGACTACAAGAATGTCATTATCCTCGTTTTAATGGAAAACGGAATTTTGGTCACGAAATATGAAATATTTCTTATTTTAGACACCAATAACGATAGCCATAGCCATCTAGATTTTTAGCATTGAACCAAGCAACAGCGACTTTATGACCTAAAAGGTGGTATTCAAAACCAAGTAGGCTAGGTTTTCGCGAATTATTTATGTATATCGAAACGTTTTTTTATTATATAAAAAATTGTACTTACTCGTGAAATCTAGTGGTAAATCGATTTAATTTGTTTTAATAAATTGATCTTTAAACAGATTGTTTCCTGTTTATTTTATTTCATGAGTGTCGATGATTTAGCAAAAATTCAGTTAGTTCCATAATATAGCAATATATATATATATATTGCTATATATATATATATGCTTTCGATTAAGTACCCACTTAATAGGTAGACTATAAGCGATAATCGTCACCACAATAGAAACTTGTCATCAGTATCCTATATGGGGTAAGTACTAGACAACTATAATTAATTTTCATTTATATTTATATCGATTGTTATGGAATAAATTCTCATCAAAAGGGTCATTTCCATTTTTTTATTGTGTGCGTGCGTGTATATTAAATATGTAGTATATAAATATATAATATACAAAATATATATACTATATTTTGTAGTCAGTTTTTATAATAAATAAAATATAAAAAACCTTCAATATTTCGTTTATAAAAATAAATTATTATTGTGTATACAGCACCTGTAATAATGTTCCATATCACGTTTAAAAATTCATATTTATAGATGGGAATGTGCAATAAAAATTAAATATGTACGAGTTCATTCATACATATAGAAAGGATTCTACTATGTAATGTTTTTAATATGGACAATTTCGTTTTTTTTTTTTTGTAAATATGTTTTTTTATTAGGTATACTATATCGATAATTAAGTACAGTAGAACTTTGATAAATCGAAACACCAGTTATCACAGAAAAAAATTCGACTTATCGAGATTTCGAGTTATCGCAGGAAAGGACACACAAGAATTTATTAATTTTAGTAATTTTTTATTTAAATCAATATACAATACATAAAATATTAAACATTTTTTTACAATAGAAATCAAAATATACAAAGCAACGGCACAAATAATAAATACACTATTAAATCAAATCCACATCACTCCGATTAGCAATAAATAATTAATGGCGGGCAAAATTTTTAATTTTATTCAATGCTTTCCTCTAACATAACAATACAGAGATCCTATCTATAGCTGTGGCTGTCTGGTATAATTCTGGAAAGTTGTTCTATAGATAATGTCCAACACTTGTGTGTCTCTGTGTGTGTGTATAAGAATAATAATATGTAATTTAAAGCTGTTCGTTTCCTATTGTTCGATATTTATAAGTAAACGATTTATGGGAACGATGGAAAATTAAAAAATACAAATTTTTTGTTAAAAATGATTTATAAAATACATTTTTTTTCTTACAATAAAAATTTTATACAGATCAAGGTCAATCCGGTCATTGGGAATCTGCGATTAATTGTACTCAACAAACGAAACAAAAACGACGAGACAAGAAGCAACGAAAAATACCGGTGGCGCTCGAAATCACCAGCGGCCAGTCGGTTAAGTAACAATTCGAAATCCAGAAGTGGGGACGCATATAATATATCTATTCGGATTGTGTAAATAACTCAGTAGGCTATGGATTAAAAATTAAAATTATAAACATTTTAGAACTGATACGAGTTCGAGTTAAAAATACTGGTGGCGCACAAAGTCACTAGCGGCCAGTCGGTTAAGTAACAATTCGAAATCGAAAAGTGGGGAGGCATATAATATACATGTATTCTGGTAGTGTAAATAATATGGAGGGCTATAAGAAGGAGTAGGAACTGGAAAACGGAAAACGGGCTTCCGCCAGGCAGTACTGCGACCAACTGAAACAACAGTTTCTAACATTGCTCTTAGGAGCAAATCAAATTTTCTTATTTTTAGATTTATTTTAAATTAAAAAAAATCTGTAATATTCGTTTGTCGAAGAGATTTTTGTTATTTTGTTTTTCGTAAAATTCTTTTGGATATTATTTAAATTCTTATACAAATTGTCCCCGTGGTCGGCTCTTTAGATTTTAAATATGTACGCAAAACGTCTCGAACGAGTGTTCCACAATTTCATCATAGATGGCGGATCATCACAATCGTCTTCTTCCACTTTGCAATCAGATTCAGTTCTACTTCTGAAGATGAAACAGATGCATATATTTTTCATTAATAGATAAAGTTTTCAATATTCGTTTTAATGACATAATAATTACAATAAAAATAAACCTACTAATAATAACAATTTATCCACAACACAACACACGTTTTCACCTAAAATAACTTCACATATAGTATAATAGAACGAGTACTGTACTACCACACCACAGATATGTCTCTCTATGTGTGTGTACTATTAAACTTCCTCAACAAATTTTCCCACTCAATATTATAAATTTACACATCGTAATATGATTTTTATTGTAATATTACACACCACATTTTACAAATTATTGTGTCTGTAAGTAAAAAATATTAATAAAAATTCAAGTTATTGAGACTGTAGCGCCAAAAATTTTATTCGACTTATCGAAGTTCGAGTTATCAAAGTTCGACTATATGATGATTTTTTTTTTAGATACTATATCGATAGTTATAAGTACGTGGTATTTTGTAACATTCACCTGCGGTTTTAGATATTTTTCTATGCATATTACTGGTTCAATGTCAACAATCTTATTTGCTATATGCGTTGACATGAAAGGTCTATAATTGGACTTATTGCCGTTACAAGAACTGGTGCGTTATTTTCAATACATTTTTTAATGTGTCACATTTATTATTTATTTATTTCTACAATTTCAACCTTATTTGATGTTAATTTTATGAAAACTGTTTTTCCTTTTTTATTTCTGTCCCACACAAACGCGCGACGATGCACCAAAAAAAAAAAAGTAGTAGTAGGCTATAGGCGCAGCAACTGCAACAGGATTTATTTAAAAAAATAAAAAAATGGTAACGGTAAAAATACGGGATCCTTTGAAATTACGATTGCATACAGAACAGTACAATAAATAAATTCTATTTAACAACAACAAAAAAAAAAAAAACCTCAACAATTATCGCTTACCTAATTTTGCTTCCCTATTTTTTGTTATCATCAAAACTTTTAAATCACATTAAAATACTGTAACGATAACAAATTTAAAACAACGTATCAAAACAAATTAACGCGTTTAAATAATAAAGTCTTTTCTTTTATAATTTAATTTTTTTTTTTGTTATTTAACATAATAGTCTCTTCTATTTTCTATGTATAAACAGAACCGATAGAATCACAAGACAACAAACTGCAAAATAAAAATGATTATAAAAACGTGTCGATAAAGATAGATAAATAAATATAAGATAGAAAGAGAAGGAGCGATATTTTAGTAGGAAGCATAGGAAAAGATTACGCGCTACACACATTTATTATTCGGCCTGTACTCTTTGCATGCTACGATCAACTGTCGTAATGTAGACATTGAAATTTTCGAGATACGACTTTGTATTGTGATATAATCTATCTAGATATAGAATTGATAAAACTGATTTGATTTTCCACTGTACACCTAAATTTATTCTATTTAAGGCAATGAATTTTACAAATCCCACAAGATTTTATATATCTCGAATTTTCCCGATACGACATTTAGCTTTAGTACGACAGTACAATACAAAATTGTCACTTTATCATTATTAAATAGTGGAGAACCACAGAAAACAATTTGTCTGTGATTCATGCATACACACGTTCCCTGTTGTGAAAATCAAAACTACTACGATGTTGTTGTGATTGGTTAATGTGGAATTTCATTAATCTAAAATATTTATATAATAAATATAAATAAAATGTGGTGGGTGATAATAAATATAATGTTTGCTGTGAATGTGTCTTAGGATCTATCATCATTATTTATGTTATACGTAAAAGATTCTTTTGTTGTCATGCAACAGCCATACACCATTCCAAAGGTAACTTGATTATATAGTATTATTTTTTCGATTCGTCGTTATACATATATGTAAGTATCTATCTAGTTACCTGGGGTTAATTACAATTGCTTTATCGAGAATATTTATGTAGACGATAGCTTTTAGTTGTATTTATTGAAAAGATTCGTATACGTTAAATTAGAATTAATTAAATGCATAGTTTTCTATAATTGCAAGAAGCCGCATAATTACAATATACATATGTAATACATTTAAATTGATCAAAGAAATCGCAAATGAAAATTGTTAATTACGAAACAATCAAACATCATTTAAATCCGTTTTTATTGCCGAAAGCAATGAATAAATTTCAAACAATTAAATCTTGAAAAGAAAATTATACAGCAAAGAAGAAGGCAAACCAAAAAAAAAAAAACTATATATCGAATGCGTATATTATTAACTATTAAACTGCAAAATAAATAAATAAACAAAACTCTAATCAAGAGTAGATGCGCTCGTATATAAAGTTTTAATTATACTTATAGGCAAAGATTTATTAAAACAATTAATTGTAACAATTTGATCTAATTATTAATATTATGCAAACGATAATTTTATGGGGGTGCGGGGGGATTATTTATTGATTTTCGAGATATTTTTAAAACTCGATATGCAATGGTAATTATTTCTCTTTTTATTTGAATATGTAAATATAGGTGGGGTTAATAAACTTGATTGAATTCAATTTCTTTACAAAATAGTATTCAAATCAATTCTCATTGAACAATGCATATAATTAAACACAATTTTAAGTCAAGAAATCAGCATTTCCAAGCACTTCTCAATTCGATCCTATTTTAATTGGAATGTTTTCTTTTCTATCTGCTGCCTGCAGTAACTTTTCTTCTTCCTGTAGTACAGTTGAGGATAAAGAAATAAATCGATTCATTAAAATCATTTGTGATTTTCTTTATTATATTTTTCAATATAATTATTATGTATGTACGTATATACTTTTCTACTATTTAGTACATTAGACAAATACATTTCGCATTATTTATTAAATCGGTTTTTATATATTTTACAAACTATAATGATTAAGTACAATATAACTAATAGAACAACTTATATACATCAGAAAACGCAAAAATCACACTTAAAAATTAGTAGATAGAGATATATCATTTTTTCTTTTGTTGGCGTAATTTGACTGGATTCTTTGTTGCAATCGAAAAATAAATTAGTACGCATGTGGCGCCATCTATACATTACTTTGCTAACAGCGAATAGATAGTAATCTGCGATCGAATTTTACTGGAATGGGAGAATCCAATCAAATGTTTCTCTTTCTAAAACCTATTTTATTCATAGTCAATTTATACATATCTTAATAATAAACTAATTAGATTATTTATAGGCAATATGATACAGACGAAAAATCGAATATTTACACACAAACACACTTTTACTATGTATAATTAATTATATATGTACCACTCTATCGTTACAAGATTTTTTATTATTTTTTTTTTCATATAAATAGGAACTTTGGTTTCTTTCGGGGGTAAATTAATAAATATTCCTATAGAAAACTATTAATATCTGCTTGTATTGTTAGAAATAAATCTAATATGATTTTTTCCCCTTACTTGTTACTTAAATCAAATTACAATGTACAGTTTTTGTTCAAAAGAACGTTATCAAAAATTCGAAACACAAAAAAAATGAAAAACTGAGATCATAATTTAAGTAAATATGGTGAGTAAATTAATTTGACAAATAAAAAAGCAAAATACACATGAAATGACTGAAAAAATACGATAAACAAATAAAAAAATAAAATAAAAATTAATGTCATCTAAAATCATTCGGTTAAATATTTACACTTACAAATACATGTCAAAAGCGTCTTTGATTATGTTTTAATACTGACAACAAAAACCAGTTGTTTTGCCCTAATTTTACAAATTATTAATACATATTTTTCGTATACATTCATTTGGAAATTTGGATTTATTGTTTTTTATTATTATTAGTTTAATAGTTGATATGTTTTTTTTGTCTCGTATTTACACATTTCCTTCATTTTTTAATATGTACTTTCTTATACACTTTTTTTCTAAAATTAAATAAAGCAACACGAAAAAAAAAACAAAATTGAACTTTGTACCAGATTTATCGTATATTTTCAGAGATTTTCTTTTTCCTTATCCAAGGAATATACGATAAATATTATTATATGTTTTGTTCGCGCACCGCAGACAGTTTCCAACCAATCAGATCCAGTCTCCCAATTCAGTTGAGTAGAATCAACGTGTGCGATGCTTGGCAGAAATTTGTATTGGCCGACTGATTTTGACTAGTTTGCGCGAATACACGTTCAAAAAGGTTTTAATTTATATCACTTATGATTTCTATAATTACACATTAAATTAAATACAAAATACGTTTAGGTTGCACGTTAGTTTTCGATAAAAAAAAAATTCTGTTTTTTTTTTTTTTTCTCAAAAAATAATACTTTGTAATATCGACATTTTAAATTCATATAAATACTACTATATTTTGCAGACAGCTAGTAGTAGATATTGATCACAGATAAAATATACATATGTTTATTTTCCATTTTTTTTTTTTAGTTCTAATACTAAACTACCCCTTTGGACATCATTCGTACTGTATTTTTTAATGCTTGCCGTTTATTACAAAACCATATTCGAATCACTTCTCTTTCGTAACCTAATTGATGGGCCAAACCAGTAATTTCTGTACCTAAAATAAAGAAATGAAAAAAAAAAAAAATTAAATAATACAAAACAATCACGTAATTTTGGCCATGGCCAACTGCCAGTTTTGTAAAGACTAGTCTTTATAGTATAAACACAATACAGAACTGTTCTGTGGCATAAGAGTCAAGACATTCTTGACAAAATGGTGAAGGCGCATTGATAAGCGGCTTGGTTTAATAAAATAATTAAAATATTATTCTGACCTGATGGATGTGTATTCCTTTCGAAATGTGCATTTAATAATTCTAGTGCTTGTGGTGTAAATGATGTTCGTCTTTTACGTTTCTTCGATGGTTCAATTCCAATGAATTCGGTTAAATGATTCTGTCCACTTTTATATCTGGAATAAATTATTTTTAAGTATTATTAAAGTATTATTTTACTTATTAGTAAATTATTATTAATTTACTATTAAGTAAATTAATAAAAACAAATTTTCAAAAAAAACTTCCAGTAACTTAGAATATGGGCAATTAAAGATCTCAGTGCGCACCGAGTGCAATCAGTGTATGCCCATATGACTTTTTCTACTTTACCTTTCTTCCGCTTCTTTCATCCATCGTTCCAAAACTGGTTTAATTTTTTGTGCACTTTTTGGTGTGATATCTAATTTTTCAAACCTGAAAATATAAAATATTAATGGTTTTTGTCAACCACCATATGAACAATATTCATATTAATGACAGATAATCTAACCTCAAAAAAAAAAAATTACTTGCAAAACAATTAAATATCAAATTGAACTTAATTATTCAATTTTATCCTGTTCAATTCAATTGTTTTTAGCTTATATTGTTTATTTTCTGGCACAGGACACTAGCATAGCATAATATCAAAGTATAGAATTAAATTAATTGAAATTCATTTTAATTATGCCAGTGCCCTGGCCGCACGATTCTACGCGTTTTTATACAACCCATAAAAAATAAATATTATTTCACTTATAATAATAAGTAAAATTGAAATTGCTGAAGTTAGAAAATATGGATATAAAGTAAGTAAGTAGAAGTAAATAACGAGCAATACGGGGTTTAATTAAAGAAAAAAATTGATTACATACATTGCCTGCTGTTGGGCAGCCGCAACCATCTGGGATGCCAGGGCACTGGGAACAAAATGAATTTATGAATATTTGAATAATAATGATTAATTAAAATTTGCTATTTTCAGCCCTTTTACTACTAATATTAATATCTGTCAATTTGAGAAAACAATTGCCAACACTTTCTAGTAGGGATGCAACGATTACGATCGTAATTGCCGATTATTACGTTTTTTGTTTGAAAAACTTTTGGAAAAAACTTTTTGAGCTGTTTAACATTGGAACAGTATTTTAAAAATATATTTAAGTATATTGAGTATTGACCATGAATTAGCTACTTACGATTAATAATCGGAATCGATATCGTAATCGTAAAACAAGAATCGTTACATCCCTACTTTCTAGCATCCATATTCTATAAACATTTCACTAACAAAGTAATAAATAGATTGAAAATGGCAAAATGGACGTACAAAGTAACATTTTTTTCGAAAAAATTTACATAGTTAATAAGAATTTATTGATTTAATCTTAAATCTTCAAATGGTTTTATTCCACTTACCTACATATTGCGCTCTGACTATAAGCCGGTCCTTCTGTAACACTTAAGGCCTGGCCAACTTGTGTTTGTGTTAAACCTAATGAAAGTCGTCTGAGCTTAAAAGCTTTTGCAAAATCTTTGATCTCATCAAGATTTATACCATCGACTACATTACTATTTGCTTGATTTATTGTTGGTTGATCTATAATGAATATATAAAGAGAGAAAAAAATGATGATGATATCACTTTTTTCTTTATTTCATGAATTATTTATTTATGAATTTTAATTTATAGAAAATATTCGTATTATCGAATTAGATTAATAGATTTTCATCAATTTCCTAATCAAATAATTAACTACAATGCGCGATAGATTATGTCATCACAATTAGTTATTAATCGACAACAAAATAATAATGAAGTCATAAAAACTAATCGTCATTTCAACATTTCCCGCATTGTCGATGCTGCGTCTTAATTAAATTATTACCCAGAAAAGCGCGCTAAAGCGTTTATATTAAAAGACAATATTTTTCCTTTAAATTCTGTTAATAATTAGTCCCCAATTTAATCATTTTATCGCCACTTGATATGGCTTTCTAATTAACTCGTTAAAATTCGGTTCAATTCACACCAATGCGGTCGTGATATTTTCATTTTAATACAAGAAATGAATGGAAGAAAATTCGAGCTTATTCTTATCATTGATTTCGTATAATAATAAATTTATTTGCAGCATTGTTATTAACAATTATTTAATAGTTCGAATGGTTTTTTGGTTTGGAATACTATGGATTAGTTTAGATATCAAAATTAATGTAAAATATTTTGAAAATGCACAAAACCCGCCCGTCACTGACAATCACGGACCTGCAAAATTATCAGAATATACACCCGAATCCCTCCCACTCTGGTGGACAAAAAAAAACATTTCTAATCCACAAATATTTTTTTGACTTTTCGTTAGGTTCAGTCTCTACTCCTTTTTGATAGACCCTCCAAAACCAATAATAAAAAAGCCACTTACTCGGTGAATCAATTAATAGATCAGCTGTTGAACTGTCATTATTACAATCAGGACTAGGTGAATTCGGACTACGTTTCATATTTTGTACAACTAAACTGGCAGCAGCACTACTAATATCCGATGTTGCTGTCGTACTACTTCTGCCATTATTCATTCCTGCTGGTGATGTTGAATTTCTCGATTGATAATTCGATAATGTTTTAATATCACCGTAATGATGTCCATTTCCCATTACACCTGGCAAACGTAAGGATGCTGCTGCTGCTGATGACGATGATGATGATGAGGATGAGGATGATGGTGGTGGTGGTGGTGGTGGTGGTGGTGGTGGTTTTGGTGGTGGTGGAGATGATGTTGACAGTTGATTATGTGAATTGGTCACTTGATTTAAAAGTGGTGATGTTTGTTGTTGTGAGAATAGAGGTGATGATGAGTGACTCAGTAGTGGAGTGGTTTGATTGAGAAGTGGTTGAGCAAGACTGCTGAGTAATGGTGTTGCTTGTGTATTATTATGTTGATTGCTATGATTCGTTGACATTAGTTGTGGAAATGATTGTAGAAGTTGCTGAGCGGAATTTGTGGTGGAGAGTAGATGCGATAGAGTGGTGGTGGTTGGATTGAATAGCGATTGACACGATAGTGAACCATTTGTTGATGGAACTAGAATCGATGGAAAATCGAAAAGTTTCTTTCAATTCTAAAAAAGCCGTCATTTTTACCTTGACCATTCGCACTGTTTGCCAGTAGATTATTTTGTGCCATTGCCTGTAGATTTGCTAATGTTGTTTGTATTACTTGACCATTATTTAATGCTAGATTTACCATTTGATCGGCACTATTAATATGATTTACTGGTATCGTTAAGATTGTCTGTGTTACAACACCTAAAACAAATATTAATAAATTGTATCAATTTACAATCTAGGTAATAACTCAATATAGGCACAAAAATAAATATTTGATTGGAGGTACCTTGTGATGTAGGTATTAATAGTTGAGCTCCTTGTATTCCCTGCACTAATTGTCCTGATGCTAATATAAATTGAGGCATAGGATTTGGTTGTGGTGTTGCTAACTGTGATTGTAGCATAGCAGCAGCAGCAGCAGTAACAGAATTTGATTGACCAGACGATACAGAATGATGTGGAGATATCAATGATTGATTGACATTCGTATTTGGAGAAGATTCACATGATGTACTGCTTGGTTGGGAACGAGAAGGTGATGCTAGAAAATGAAAAAACTCCGATTGGAGATACTGACAGTATGATTTGATCTAAAAGAAAACTGAAGAATCTATTGCACTCAGAGGCTCTATATTACCATATAAAGAACCTTGTCTGCAAATTATCAAGCAGAGCTACTGATAATTAATTTTCTTTTTAATAACAAAAAAAATTTAAATAATTCATGTGCCTGTTAGCATTAATTTGCATTTAATTATTAACTATTTAAATCACCGGGAATTACCATCACTCTTCTAGTAAATTAATTTCTAGAAAATTATAAGTACGACGTATTTTTTTCTTTTTCTCTCTGTCTCTCTCTCGTGTTTTTTTTTTTTTACAATCAACATTTGCATTATTGTGAATTATAAAACCTAGCCGACGAGTTGTTTAAGGAATAATACAAATAAATAAAAAAAAAAACTCAAACTGACAGGCAGTAATCGTAAATATATCCTGCAATAATTATAATTGAAAATA
This sequence comes from Platypus cylindrus, assembly GCA_949748235.1. NCBI lineage: Eukaryota > Metazoa > Arthropoda > Insecta > Coleoptera > Curculionidae > Platypus > Platypus cylindrus. The sequence goes on along the minus strand of OX456489.1, from coordinate 1,202,075 downwards.
TCCAATTGAATAGGTCCAATCTGTCAGTAGATCACGCCTGTTCGACACCTTGTAGAAAGAATTCCAATTAATAACTCAACCCGGACGAAGTCGGGTACTTCCACTACTAGTTTAATATATTGAGTAGAATTAAAAAAAATTCATCATTATTTACCTGATGTTGCATTGACACTAAGATTTAACGGTGCATTAACAACATTTGACGTATTCGATGAAGAGTGCTGCTGTTGTAAATTGGCCATAGTCGAAAGATTGGCCGTTAAACTTTGTTGTAAAGATGCTAAATTTTGTAGATTTTGTAAGGTCACCAAACCTGCCACTGTAAATACATTAAATTATTGTATACATTCAACTGTGTGTGTGTGTGTGTGTGTGTCGGTACGGTTAAAAACACGCGAATTAACTAAACAAAGATACATACTCGCACCATTATAATCATGTTGACTTGTTGTATTTGTTCCAGTATGTTTAGATGGACTAGACGATTGGGATGTCGTCGCCATCTTATTATTAATTTCACCATTCGGTATATCATCTTGCCGTGATTGTTGACCGGCATTTCGACTACAACAATTATTATTACCAATTGATAAATCAGTGCAACCAACTAAATCGGTATTAGTTGCTGTTGTTGCTGTTGCTGTTGGTGATGGTGATGTTACTATGCTCGATGTTTCTGAACAATCGCTCTCCTATAAAGAAATGATTCTAATTAAAAAAAAAACAAAAAAAACAAAAAACAGTGCTGTCTGTCAATTCGATTATTATTATTATTAATAGGACATTGGTGTGCCGCACACCAATCTGGCTATAGGAATATATAGCCAGAGGAGTGTTAAAGTTAGTAAGTAGAAAACTGGGGAGATGTAGATCTCCCCAGGAATAAAGGGCTATAGAATGAGCGGGGGGGATAGTATTTTCATGATGGCCGTCCAGAGGATGACCTGAATTATGCATGAATTTGTGTTATTTGGCACCGAGGCGGAGGGTGGGAGGAGAAGGGGGGGGGGTGAGTATAAGCGTTAATATCCATGGAGATTATGCATATTACAAACGGTTCGGACATGGTCCAAAATTAGAAGATTTCTATTATATGGGGGGGAGAGGGGGGGGTGCAATCATGACTAGACCGTTAGATTATACTGTTTAACATTAGTTGGATTCCGAATTCATATTACGGTAAAAGCAATAATTATTTAAAAAAAAAAAAAAAAAAAAAACGAATTGAATATATTTAGAAACTTTGGACTTTTGGACGACTCGCGCCGCTACTGTTTAAAATAATTTCTAATTCCTCTCTAATTTAGCGCAAGAGGGAGAGACGATTCTAATCAATAGCATATACATATACATCTATATATATCTATATATATAGAGTAGATATATAGAGAGAGTGGAAAGTTCTATTAAGAGAAGCTGCTGCAGACCATTCTCTCTATTTCTAAGATGACCGTCTCAAACCAATTCACCCCCCCCCCAACCCTCCTCCATTTTCTTCCATTCCTTACTCTTCACTTCATACTTTAGACAAGGCGAAAAGGGACTTTAGTGCTTTTCCCTTCCTACTTGCCCCTCTTCACTATATCATCTCACTCACTCTTACTCATTGTACCCTGTGCGGCTTCTACACACACACACACACACACACTAAATTCTATACAAAATACAGGAAGGACATGCATATACGAAGTATAATCAGATTGAATGAGTAAATCGGGCGGGTGGGGGGGGCAAGGGATGGATAGTGGAAAGGAAAATTTTATATTTCATTGGTTTTGGTAAATATTTTCTTAGCTTTGACGACAACTTTTGAGAGTACGAATTGACATATATATATATATATATATATTGTGTAAATGTATATATATGAACATTATCTAATCATTTACACCACAAAATCGAAATACGGTAGCGATCCGTAAATTATAGATGATTGGCAAGGATAACATCGCATCTATAATTTACAACTGGACAAATAGCATCTAATTCTGTTTTCAAATTAAATACATAGGGAATATACATAGAAGAGGATGGAATCGGACAACGAATAGACGGGGGATAATCAATAATGTTTTAGAATTTAGACCTCGATTAATTACTTAAAGGGTCAAATAATAATTAGTGTGTATGTGTTTAGCGCTAGTCAACGTATTGGAAATCTAATATGACTATTTTTCTAGCATACTGGCAACATTGTCCCATAGCATTTTAATTCATCGAACAATTTAGTTCAAATAATACACTTGATATTTATGTTCTTTATTTCATTGCAATTGTAAAGCTCCTATTAATTTTCTAACAAAAGGTGGCCTGGATCTTAATCCAGGCAAATAGAAATGAAACAACAACGACACGTACTACATACATATAAGTATATATATATATATATATATATATATAGAACAGTAGTCGTTGTCGTCTCGTCCACTTTCAGTTAGTAGTAGAGAACCTCTCTCTACTCTCTACATAATCTATTCCGTTATAATGATAATCAGGCAGAGTCTCGCCGCATAATGGGAGGGCGATCACCACCACTCACCACCAACCCCTATTTTCTAACAAGAGGAGCATCGTCGTCGCGTTCAGGCCAAAAACGGCGGGGATTCCAATGTCGAGAGGCAGCGGGGAAAATGGTTTGGTCCGAGAACCGAACCGAACCGACGAGAGCTCTTTGTGTAGTTAGTGTAATTAGAGTCGGGCCCCGTACCGGCTACCTTATTTAAATGCAAATGAGCTTCATTTCGCAATATTAATGTTTCCCATCCCCTCGGCAAGGCCAACCAACCAACCACCATCATTGGTTGTTGTATTCATTCCCGGTTGGGGGGGTGAGGGGGTGAGTTGTGTTGTTGAAACGGGGTAAGATGTGTGTGCTTCGTTGTCAGATTGAAATGTGTTTCGATTTTAAAGTGTTTAGAGAGAGATATGTAAAGATTTTTATTGAAGACTAACGTGTTGGTTTCGTTTTCCTTAATTTGGACGAAACTTGGAACAAAATCACTCCACACACAGAGAAAGAGAGTGAGGGGGGGGGGGAGGTATAAATCGTAATGATATTTACCCTGTCGATAACAACAAGAAGGGTAAACGATAATGATATACGCGATTTTCCATTAAAGTAATTAATTTCTCAACTCAAATAATTAAACTCATTAGTTTTTTTCTTTATTTTGATGATAATATGCAAAGAGAACGGGGTGGCATCACCCGTTCACCCGTTTAATGAGCCAATCAAAATTGCTCGATTCTTTTCTTTTTTTTTCTGGTCTTAAAGCAAAGAAACGGGAAAAAAATCGAGTTTCTTAAATGTCAAGTTATTTTTCATTGGATTTTCACTCATTTTTCAACAAATTCACAGAGAGAGAGATAGAGAGTGGTGGAATATAGGGGATGGCCGTGGTGTGATGCGGAGACGGGCATAAGATAAATGCTTCGAAATAAAAACATCAAGTCTTCATTTAAAAGTTATTTTTGGGAGGCGAATTAATTTTCAAAAATTTTTTCCTGCTGTACTCCATTAATTCGTTTATCGCGCTATACATTTATTTTAAGGCTGTTGTTGTAGCAGTAGCAGCAGCAACAACATCAACGATTTGATGGGTATGATTATATCGACAGTTAAAATTTCAACAAAAAAAAAAATCCTATTAAACCCTTCTTTTTTTGTGACAGAACAAAAAAAAAAAGCAAGGCACAGAATAATTAAACAGGCACCCAATTTGATTTGCATATTTTCGCGCGCGAAACTCGTTAGTCATTACTCATTACGATGGAACAGAACACAGGGGTGTTGGCAAAAAGGGTATAGTAGCAAAGAGGGAGGAGGAATGAACGAACCGTATAGTATAGAGAGAGAGAGAGAGAGAGACAGTAAGCATGAAGGATGATGTAGTGTGGTGGTGGTGTGGAGAGAGGGGCATCATGTGTTCGTTCCCTTATCATTATCAACCCTTTTCTAGAGTACTGGATTTTTAATAAAACGTATTTTATTTATTTTTTTAATGAATACAGAATACATTGCTGTACGGAGTGCGCTGTTCTATGTGTGTGATTGTATCGAATTAGATTTTTCATTAAGTTTTCCTAATAAAAAAATCGTTTCTCGTTTAAACGCACCTTTAGTGGATCTGATACGTAATTGATGATCAATCTACTATAAAGTATGTCTAAAAGCGTTAATTAATATTAAAAGATTCTTATTGAAATGGGCAGAGGTTAACGAAACGAAGACTCCGAAGTGGGTAGAGCAGCAACCTGTCAAACATATTATTATGTATGTATGTTCCGCCAATGATCTCATTGCCGAAAAAAAAATAAAAAGGCAACGTACAGTAAAAAAAAAAACAAAATGATTGGTAGTGATGGTGGTAGGGGTGGTACAGGAGTGTATAGTGAATCGGCGGTAGTGAGGCATGTCCATTTTGGATGGATCCGTCGGTTGTTTTTTTTTTTTTTTTTTTGTATTTTCTGCTGTTAACTGCAATGGACATTTCATTGTCTTTTTTATTTTTTAATTATAATCGATAGTTCAAATGTACGGTTGATGGGAAAAAAAAATTAGGAGGGAGGCAAAATAAATTGTTTCGAATTATACACTGCCTGCCTCCCTACTTCGCTTTACCCTAATTTCTTTTTTCATTGTACGTAATTATTGATCGCAATAACATTTTTTTTTTTTTTTTTTTTAATTGAGCATGCTGAGTCTATGATTGAACTCATGGAAGTTTAATTTTAAAGGATAATGTATAGTGTATATGAGGAAAATTTGAAATTATTTATGCGAAAAGTCCTGATTAATATAAAATAAATAAAAGGTTAATTGAAGTACAGTCAAACTTCGATAAGTCGAATAAAATTTTTGGCGCTACAGTCTCAATAACTTGAATTTTTATGAATATTTTTTAATTACAGACACAATAATTTGTAAAATGTCGTGTGTAATATTACAATAAAAATCATATTACGATGTGTAAATTTATAATATTGATTGGGAAAATTTGTTGAGGAAATTTAATAGTACACACACATAGAGAGACATATCTGTGGTGTGGTAGAGTACAGTACTCGTTGTATTATACTATATGTGAAGTTATTTTAGGTGAAAACGTGTGTTGTGTTGTGGATAAATTGTTATTATTAATAAGTTTATTTTTATTGTAATTATTATGTCATTAAAACGAACATTGAAAACTTTATCTATTAATGAAAAATATTTGCGTCTGTTTCATCTTTAAAAGTAGAACTGAATGTGATTTGCGAAGTGGAAGAAGACGATTGTAATGATCCGCCATCTATGATGAAATGGTGGAACACTCGTTCGAGACGTTTTGCGTACATATTTAAAATCTAAAGAGCCGACCACGGGGACAATTTGTACAAAGAATTTAAATAATATCCAAAGGAATTTTACGGTAAAACAAAATAACAAAAATCTCTTCAACAAACGAATATTATAGATTTTTTTTAATTTAAAATAAATCTGAATATTTTGATTTCTATTGTGAAAAAATGTTTAATATATTTGAATTGTATTGATTTAAATAAAAAAATACATAATTAATATATTCTTGTGTCTTTTCTTTACGAAATCTCGATAAGCCGAATTTTTTTTGTGGCAACTGGTGTTTCGATTTATCGAAGTTTGACTGTGTTTGTCGCTGACCCGAGGCACTTGCAATCTAACATGATGTCGACATATTATCGCTCATCAGAATTCAACTATTATTTCTAATTATTACTAATCTCAACGAACTTCTTGTTTTTATTGATTCAAATATCATTGACTGCACATACACTGCAGCATGCCGTGTATTAGCTGATAGTTTTGTAGACGCAACAGAAAAAAAAACAAAAAAAAAATCGAAACAATATATTTTCATTTAATTTCCTTAAACCGGAATGAAACTTTTCTTTCTTCTTTTCCGATTGTTCTTTATCCCTTTTCTGTAAACATTCTATTATCTACGGTCAATTTCCCGTTCTTCTGCTTTTATTTTTTTTATTTTTTTTTTTTTTTGTTTTTCTTCATTTCATTCTGTAACCCAAAGCATTTATCTTCGTTTATTAACACCCTTTAAAGCTTGAACGAACGACTTCAGAATACTAAAAAGCACATCACCACCACCAGCAGCAGCAGGAATAGCAGGAGAACAGCCGCATCATTTCTCAAATTCGGAAAATCTATTCTACTTCTCTAATCTCATTCTATATTATACTAATGTTAAGGAATACTAAATAAGTAAGTGAAGAAAATGCCTTTTTGTTTTGTAATTAAAATTTTCTTGATTTACATTTCAACTGATCAAAATTGAATTGATTATGTTTTATTAATTGGAATTGAATTTTACCTGTGTATATAGAGAAAGAGTTATTTAACAAAGGTTAATTGTATTTTCTAATGTGTATAGTCCATCAAAAGAACGAAATCTGATTAATCATTATTGAATACACATCAAAATGATTAGAGTTGACAGTCACATTTTTCTTTTATAATACAACACCAACTGATAACAGTCGAATTAGAATAATAAATAAATAACAATATATCAATCGCATTTTGGTATGTGGTATATATACGGAATAACATCGACATCGAAGTTGGCTATGGAATATTGATGGCTCGGAATTCTTTCTTTATACGTCGAGGAAAAGTAGTAACAAATTGTTGATTTTATTTCTGTACTGTAAATCTAAGTAGTCTTTTTTTTTTTTTTTTTGCTAAAGATTTATCGTAAAATAATTCCAAACATATGCGCGAATGTTAAAAGGGTTGCATAATAGATTTCTAAATAATAATAATAATAATAATAAATTATTCATACGTATATATACATTAACAGCATTATCTTAAATCAAGCAAAGAATCGAAATAATTTCCACCAATAATTATTATTATTGCGAGTGATTGAACGAGTATTCGCGAACTACTTATAAATAAAAAAAGAACGAAATAAAAAAAAAAGGAGTAAAAGATTGAACTGAAAAAGACTTATCAATATCGACGTATTTATTCCGTTATTAAAATGCAAAGAAAATGGTAATAAGAAAATTGCAAAAGGCAATAAGAAATGTACTGGTATCTCATTTTGTTGGCCGCAAAGCCCATTAGCATTAGTTACGAGCGTCTCTTAATGACTTTTGAAAGGCAGTAGCCCATAAAGCATCGCCTTTGCATACTTCATTCATGAGAGCTGCTGCTCGCACCCAGGAATTTTATATGTATGTATATTCTGGGTTAGTTTTAGCGAGCCTGCTAGGCTCGCTCTCTGTCTGGGTGTATTGACACACCCATTTGTGTTTGCATGATGATAGGCAGCAGCAATGATCAATGTTTTTCTGATCATTTGTTTTTTTTTTTTTTTTTTTCGCAATTTTATTTTCTACCTTCAGTTGGTTTGGTTTGGTAGCAGCAATCTACTTAAACAATAATTTGAATAATTCATAAATAATACAGTCGAAGTTCGATAAATCGAAACACCAGTTGAAACAAAAAAAAAAATTCGCCTTATCGAGTTATCGAGGGAAAGGACACAAGAATATGTTAATTATGTCATTTTTTATTTAAATCAATATGCAATACATAAAATATTCAACATTTTTTCACAATAGAAATCAAAATATACAGATTTATTTTAAATTAAAAAAAAATCTGGAATATTCGTTTGTCGAAGAGATTTTTGTTATTTTGTTTTTCGTAAAATTCTTTTGGATATTATTTAAATTCTTTGTACAAATTGTCCCCGTGGTCGGCTCTTTAGATTTTAAATATGTACGCAAAACGTCTCTAACGAGTGTTCCACCGTTTCATCATAGATGACGGATCATCACAATCGTCTTTTTCTACTTCGCAAATCACATTCAGTTCTACTTTTAAAGATGAAACAGATGCATATATTTTTCATTAATAGATATTTTAATGTTAATATAAAGTTTCAAATATAAAGTTTTCAATGTTCGTTTTAATGACATAATAATTACAATAAAAATAAATCTATTAATAATAACAATTTATCCACAACACAACACACAATTTCACCTAAAATAACTTCACATATAGTATAATACAACGAGTACTGTACTACCACACCACAGATATGTCTCTCTCTATGTGTGTGTACTATTAAATTTCCTCAACAAATTTTCCCACTCAATATTATAAATTTACACATCGTAATATGATTTTTATTGTAATATTACACACCACTTTGTACAAATTATTGTGTCTGTAAGTAAAAAATATTAATAAAAATTCAAGTTATTGAGAATGTAGCGCCAAAAATTTTATTCGACTTATCGAAGTTCGAATTATCAAAGTTCTACTGTAAATTATAATGTTAAAATTATAATTATTTCTAGGAATTATTATTTATGTCTTCGTTTGTATAGATATTAAGTTACAACCGCATTTCACATTTCAATCGCAATGATAAATGACTAAGAAAATATGATTCATATTGATATGCTGCTGCTGGCCATTATTTACATATTAGTTTTTATAGCTTTTCCGCCTAGTCTTCGATCTGGACAAGCTCATAAGGGTGCAAAACGGATCATTTCAACAATCACCAATATTTTTACTATATATATATTTTTTTCTTTGCCCCTTTTTCACGCTACTACTAAACCTCACATACACCATATCAACACACCACACACACATATATATACACATATCTAAATATTCCCAAAATTGTAAATAAATCCCCGCTCTCAAAAAGGCAGAGTGCCTACCGCTATATCTAGAAGTGGTATTGAATAAATACACGAATAATAATAATAATATGGACTGATTTAATGGACCATCGAGATGGTGATATTCTTGTATCTATCTATCTATCACCAATTCCTCTTACCGATCCCTTCCACCACACACACACACACACACACTGTTGTTAACCCGAATATCTAAAAGAATCCACATAAATGTAAAACATCCCATTTCTATTTCACAAAACTGAATTTTTATTAAAATAGCGCGGCTCTGAATCAACATAAACTTCAATATAGTATGTATATAAGGATAGAGAGAGAGACAGAGAGAGAGAGCAGATATTGGAAATTTCATCTTCACTTCGCATCGCAAGTCCATTCGGAAAAATTTTTATTTAGATGCTGCGCTTTATTCCGATATATATTGAAATATTATGCGGTTGCGGACGTTGTCCATGGTTGCCAATGCATAACAAATAGGTAGGATAGATAGATTCAGAATTGGAATAGATGGATGGATGGATGGGAGATGGGGAAAGATTAGATGATTGTAGGGTGGTCTACAAGTCTGAAGAAAGTAAGGAAAAGCGAAGCAGAGAAAAGAAACGGAAACCAATATAAAAAGGGGCGGGGGGGGGGGGGTGGAATATGGTGGTCAGTGAAATGATCCCTAAGGATAAATGAAAGAATGGGGGAAAAGAAAAGAAAAAAAAAAAAAAATAGAGCAGCTCGTAGTTATACATAGCTTAAATTACAGAGGCGTATCGCATCTAAGTTATTAGAATTAATAAATTAAAAAGATTATCATTGTCGATGATTTGGCTACAAAATAACCCCATTTACGTTCCAAATATTGATGTGTATTCAGTTAGTAAACCACCACCACCACCACCAATCCCCAATTTAAAGTCGTATCTACTCAAAATTTACAAATAATACAAGGCAAAGGTAAAAAAGGCAATTATGTAAATACAAAAGAATTTATGTAATTTTAACATACACCGAATTAAAGAGTTTGCCACCTATAAAAAGTTGAAATACATCGACAATATAAAAATGAGTATCGTATACTATGAAATTATGATCGAGAGCGTTCTTGATGCCGCTCTGCGCTATTTAACGCCGCTCTCCAGCTCCGAAACTAATTAAAGTGATGAATTCTATAAAATTATTATATATTAGGAAATTGAGTCATAACATTTTTACTACGCCAATCATAAACAGAATATGCATATCATATTCCATTAAATTGTGATAAAGTAATTAAAATTCTCAGTTTGGATGGATCTAGTTGGCGGAGTAGGGACGGGGCGAGTCAAAAAAAAAAAAAAATGTGCTTGGAAGCATGTATTAAGCATGCGAAATCCCGCAACATGCGCATATTAATAAATGACCAAATCTAATTTAAACAATAAATTATGAGAAAAAATTAGAAGTATGACGTCCAATTACGCTTATTCAAATGCCCCGTAAAAATATAATAAAGTATCACCCCACTTTGGCGCGAGAGGGCATTAGTCATCTGCATCCCACCGTTACAGGGCAATATAAATCACTATTATTGGCCAGCGGCCGGCTTTTTTATTTTATTTTTTTTTTGTACGACGTCATCTATTAAAAAATGGTCGCTCTGGCTATCTCTGCCTGCCTGGCCTGGCCTGGCTGCTGCTGCTGCTAAGCCGCCGTTTTGTTTATGCTTACAGTTTGGAATCCATTATTTTTCGAGATAGCAAATGGATGCACCCAGTGGTTCATTTAAACGATGGATTTTTGTTTTGTTTTTCTCAGTTTTTTTTTTTTTTTGCTGTTGTTTTAGAAAGTTTTATTGGCACGATGTGTCGTTCTCGTCCACTCTTTCTCTCTCTATATATCTTTTGCTGCTTTCTGCTTCATCTGTGCATATGTATATAAAAATACATATGTAGTTGTAACAGGACGGGGAACAATAAAAATTCGTTACCATCAAATCGAATAATTATGGTTGGATATTTCCGATCAATGAAAACGAATGAGAATTTGGGCAAGGAAAAGTTGCACAGACCCCCCCCTCTATGGCACACATCTCTAAATAAACCCACATTAGAAATCTATCGTCTTTTATTATTTGAAAATCATAAAATCGATCGAATTCGGACTGCCGACGGCGATGCACAGCCCCAACCACTTCGTTTCTCTTCTCAGGCAAAAACGGGTAACTAAACTAGTCACCCCTTCAATCGGCCACCTTCCTCTACCCCAAACCCATTCTAACTCCACTCACTCACTCACTCATTCACCCACCCACCCCTTGCCTCATTTGAATTTCTAATTAGCAAACCTCCATGCAATTATTGGATTAATGTAAATTACGGCGACGCGTTGTGCTACGAAGAAGTGGGGTAGAAAGGGGGATAATTAAAATCCGTTGATTAATATGTAAATTTAATAAGATTACAGTTCCAGGAACGAATGAAGAGAGCGAGTACAACCAGACAGAAGAAGATGCGAGGGAGAGCGAGCGAGAGAGAGAGAAAAGGGTTTTATGCAATGATTGCACTAAATTATCTTTTGCCAGGGCCCCTCCTCCTCCTCCACCGTTTTTTTTTTTTCGTGAAATTCTTTATTTAAATTTTTCTTTCTTCTCAACCCTCTCCCTTGTGAATTTTATTATGTTATTATGTGAAAATTAACATAATAAATAATACTGTATAAAATGCAAATTAAAAATGTAAATCGAAAAAAAAAATGGTTGACTTATTGATGATATTATTTTTATTAATCAGTGAAGAAGTTCAATACATATTATCAAAATGCAATTGCAATTAAGAAATGCTGCTGCTGCTGCTGCTGCATGCAATAAACTAATTGATCTCGTAAAGAAGAAGGAATTCAAAATGGGCAAAAGAAAGAGCAAAAGAACCAGTAGGAGGAAGAATTTGTTTTTTTAATTCTTCGTATTTTATAACAACGAAACGTATCAAAAGTCGATGGGAATGTGCAAAATGCGATTAATGAATTAATTAATTAATTAATTAAAATGTAAACACATTTTTCCATAAAACTATTTACTTATAAAAGTGGCAATCTCTAAATTTGGATTATTATAAAGTTTGTATTAATTATTACAAACTAATTTATAGCGCTATATATCAATAAATTATACATGAACCTCTTTTTTTTTTTTATGATTCAGAATCACATTCCAAGTAATTACGCGACAAATTCGTATTCGTATAAAATTCTGGCCGATCATAAATAACGCAAGGAATTTAAGGGTGGAATTATTCAACTTCAATTTTTTTACTAAAAATTCGAAGAGTATTTTGAATTTGAGGCAGTTGATTTCTTAATATCCCCCCCACACACACACACACACTTTAAACAACCAAACCAAACCAGAGTCAATTTGATGCACATTTTAATAAATTACCGCTCTAATTAAGAAATTGATTTCTATAAGCCCTAATTGCGAAAATGGACACGTTATACTATAAATTTGCCATTAATTATTATTACTATTATTATACCATATTCAAATATCTATGGATATACATATAGTATCTATTGGCATAATTCGTATTTGATCTGACACAAAATTAAACATCAATTAATAATAATAACACAATAAAATGAATAGAAACCAACAACAATTTGATGTTATATCCATAATTGAATAAATGGGAAATGAAGAACTCCAACACATTGAATCTATATATGTCTAATAATAATAATAATAGTAATAATAATAATTCATCCATTCAATTTGGATATACACAAAAGACGAGAAATTCCTGAGAAATATTTAAGAAACTCCGTGTAGTTTTTTTTTAATAGTAATTAATTAATTAGAATTGTTAAAATGGCACCTGTCATCAGTCAAGTCAATGCAATATTAAAATACAGGAGCGGTTTTACTACGAAGACCGGTTATAACGATACGATCTATATTACAATTAAACATTTTCCATGTATAAAGAAAGATTGCCACTTCGGATGGTTTCATGGAATGAATATTTTCCATGATCGAATTAACAACCATAACAATTAGTTTTAGAAATTTAAACAATAATTTAAATTATTATTATTAGGATATAAAGTCAAGCGAATTGATTGAATGGAGAGAATTTTCGTTGGCACGAAAATAAAGCCGTCTATAATCATAATAATGATTAATTTTTTTGCGAAAAAAAACTTCTCCAAGTAACGGGGACTGTCACCATATAGATAATATCTTCCAGACAACCAAAACAACAACAACAACAACCACAAAAAAAAAAAAGAAGAACAAAAACAAGTAACAAAATAGAACGGCCCAAATAAAAATCGACCGTTAAATTTAAGTTGATTATCCTGCTGATGCTATATTCTCTGTAAGGGTGGAGAAGGGGGAGGAGGAATCGAGGGGATGATAGGGTGAGTTCTATAATAATATAATTTACGTTTCGTTTCGGGGATCGCAGCAGAGTTCTCTTCTCTGCTGCGCAAAAAAAAAAAAAAAAAACGAGCCATAAATGTATTTCATAATTAGTTAATTATGCAGTATTTGGCCATTAGTGATTGTGATTGCCATTGGTCGAACGGTTGCCAACCGAAAAAATGAATTTTATTAAAAATCAATACGCGAGCACATTCGCGTATGTTTTTAAATTACTGATTTGAAAAAGCAGTCACCATAAGCGTAGCATGTGGGCATCGAATTGTCTATTTTTTGATTTTTTTTCTTTATAGTTTTAATGATCTATTGATTAATAAGATTTTTGTCAGTTTAACAGCAAAAAGGTCCACCTGAACAAAAAAAAAAAAAAATCAACAGCTACGCTAAAACCAAATGGAAATTTCGCTTTTGACGCAATCATTTCGTTGTTGTCGTGCGATGTTGCCATGTCTGCTTTTGTGAATTATATGTGAATTTCAATACAGAAATTTTAATTTCCTGAACAACAGAACGATTTTATAATCTGTATTTGGACAGGATATGTAAATTAAAAAAAGATGATTTTCAATTTAAAAATGCTTATATATAACAACAGATAAGTCATTCCTAAATGATTACTTCAAATTTTGTATTCTGGCAACACCCCATCAGTAAATTTAAAACCCTTATAAATGGAAATAAGTCACATCGTTGCACTGGAAGTGTGTATTGGTCAACATGTTTCTACTTACATTGCAATATGTGAACAGCTTTCTTGTGGTTTCAGTTTAGATAAATAGATCTGATAAAGGAAAATATTTGAAAAACGAAATTTTAATTTATATACCCGCCACTGACTAATGGCGTCCACTCTACGAAAAAAAGCCATGCGCGAAAAAGAGAGAAGCTGATGCCGCGGACTAATCACAAAGAAAATAAAAATCAAAAAAAAAAAATAATAATAATAAAAATAAAAACAAAAAAAAATACGCGCGGGGCGGTTGAAGCAACCCCCTCTCCCAAACCGCTACCACCACCACCACCACCACCTAGCCATAGGATTGAGTGGGTGGATGAAAGAGGGACGCTAAGGGGGTAAGCGGGTGAGCATCAACCCCTTTGTTCTGCTAACTGATTTTCGAACATATACACATACACATACGGCGGATAGTGTGAGAACAAAAGCTAAAAACCAATAGTCCTTCATTTTCATTTATTTCGCGAGCGAGCTGACGATTGAAAACGAGAAAAAAAAAAAAAAAACAAAAAGTTTTGTTTCCTATTGAGCGAGAAGTTAAAAAAAAAAAGAGTTGTGGGAGAAGAAGGGAGAATGGAAAGGGGTTATATAATTTTTTTTCTCTGATGGATGTTTTTCGTTGCCCGTCGTCGATTTTCCTTTTATAAACATCAGTTTAAACACACACACCGCCACTCCTCTTCACCCCTGCTGGGTGTACAAAAAAATAATTATTATTTCTACTACTAGTTTTTTTTTTTTCGCCTTTGGTTGTGTTGATGATTCATTGAAGTTTATGTAATTTTATAATTATTTTTATTGGAATTAGTAATTAAATTGTTATTAATTTATGCGAGCCATATTAAGAAGACATGGCACAGACAGACATATAAAAAGAATAGATGACTTTCAAAACGTGTATAAACATGTAAGGAAACGAAACATATCATTAATAAGATTAGAAAGATATATATATATAAATAGTAGATGGCTATGGAAGCTAATACACACACATGTTAATTTTTTTTTTTTTTCAATCAACCCAAATTAATGTTTAAAAATTTCGGCAAGTCATCGATAACTAAAAGGAAAAAAAATCTAATTAAATATATAGATGTGAAAAAAAAAAAAACGTCTATAACTACTTCCAGAGAATTAAGAGATAGACACATATGTTTTAATTTATTGCCACCGGGACTGTCAATCATTATTTAAATACTCTAACCTAACACCAAATAAAAATACCTATCTCTATATGCCTCATTTTAATGAAGGATTAAAAGAACGAAATAAAAAATAGTGGACATCCCCAATAGGTGGCGCTGGAGTAGACATAATTTAACATTGTCCTGTGTCATGCAAAAAGAATTAAAATTACTCCTTCATTTTTTTTTACCCTCTTCATCTTTTTCAAATACTATAGAGACTTTTTAGTAGTAGATGGTGGTAGAGTCTAGTGGTCTACACTACTCGTACTCTAGTACTACGAGTATAATAATAATAATAATAATACTCAAGGGTTTGATTGACTTTTTTTGAATTGAAAGCAGCAAGCGGTCGTTTTGTGTGTGTGTGTATAGGGTAATAAAAAAAAAAAAGGCCTCAATATAGTCGTAATTTTCGGAAGTAAAACGTATTATTTCTATTTGATAGAAATATTGACATATTTCATATTCTTTGATATGTCAAATTATGTTTTTGATATAATTTTTATGTATTTTAATTATTTTTACTGTAAATTCTATTTTTTTTTTCGGAATTTTGTTGCTTTAATCGAATTCAAATCTTGTTTAGATTTTTTAAATAAATTTTATCTGAAAAGATGAATAAATAGTTTTTATTAATAAATTTAGTTACGTTTTTTGTTTGAAAAACTTTTTCAGCTGTTTTACATTGGAACAGTATTTTAAAAATGTATATTGAGTATTGACAAAAAAAAAAATCGTAATCGTAAAA
The DNA here is from genome assembly GCA_949748235.1 of Platypus cylindrus. NCBI lineage: Eukaryota > Metazoa > Arthropoda > Insecta > Coleoptera > Curculionidae > Platypus > Platypus cylindrus. The sequence goes on along the minus strand of OX456489.1, from coordinate 1,186,281 downwards.
CAAGAATCGTTGCATCCCTACTAAGAATAGACATACAAATAATGATAATAAAATTATTATAATAATAATGAATTCGAAGAAAATTAAATTCTTATCCACCCCATCCGAACACTTCTTCTATATAAACCATCCATCCCTGCTCCCGTTCTCTTTATTCACCAAATGGAAAATGATATAAAATACACACTCTGGAAAACTTCAAAAATTAATCTAAAATTTTAATTAGCAATTTTCCACATAAAATATCATTTCCTTCATTAATTTTAATTTTCGTATTTCTAAAGTATAAGTATCCATTATGCTATTGATTCAAAATAAATTTCTAATTCGTCATGGAAGTAAAAAACAAAATAGAAGAGAGGAAAAAATTAAATTAGCAAAGAGACTACCGAATTCGTACATTTTGTCCATTACAGTAGATAAAAAGCAAAAAAAATAACCCTTAACTGAATATTTAAATCGTTTCTTCTCTACCATCATCACGAACAACATCATCCCCCAACAACCTATTCTTTCATCACCACCATTCCTCTTGCTTACCCCCCCACCCATTCGCCTTCAGCAAGTAAGTTCTTCTTAGCCTCCTCGCAAACACCATCATCATCATCATCGATCCCCCGCGCGTTCACCAAAAGCAATTACGAATTATAATTTATTCGTCTCTTTTATTCGTCGGGACTCTTCGCTTTGCATAATGAGAAATGTTGATTGTAACCCGTTCATAATGATGTTGCCAAATTTCATTATTTTTACGATAGTGTATAGAAAGAAAGAGTAACTAACTAGTGTCAGCGCACTAGTTAGTTATTTATTTTATAATAGATTGTGTACTGAACGAAATAAATTAAAAAAAAAAAACTTTACAGCACTCCCATCCCCTATCTATTGGATACATGTTACATGTGTACATAACATTTCCCCTTTTTCAATCAATATACACATACACATACACAATTCTAATCCAATTTGCATAATATCAGTTTGAAATTTTTCGAAAATTAATTACGATTTTTTTTTTTGCATTTGTTTATTTATTGGAAAAAAATACTGCCTGGCAACAATGCACATTTCTATCTTTCCAAATAGGAGGATGGGGGGGGGTTTCCTTCTTTACTCTTCTCTTCACCCTGGACCCCATTGAAATGGGGCCGACCCGCTATTCTACAATGGGGGTCTCTAAATAGTATAAGTAGTAGTCCTAGTCCTAGTCCTACTACTACTAGTAGTAGTAGTAGTCATCGTATGTATAGAAACGAACGAACGGCCAAAAATGGTACATAAACAGAGAAAGACCAGAACGAAAACGATCAAGAAGAGAATATATATAGGATACGTGGCAGCGGGGAAACGTGTAAACGGGACGAGGGGAGGCGGGGGAAAGGTTTTGGAAATTAATGTTATGCAATTCTAACGAAGGTGGGAGACTGAATGTAATTAATTATCTGTGTTCGCGTAATGACTCTGACTGATGAGGTGGAGTTGAAGGAAGGAGAGAGAGTGAAGCACGGCAAGGCGGACTAGGAATAATTTAGAAGGGAGTGGAACTACTATATATATATATGTAAAAGGAGAGAGAATAGGAGCAACAGTCGAGATATCTAAACATCGAAATCTGAATGTTTACCATTTCAGATTTATCCATATATGGATAAATCTGATCGATACTGTTCTATTGGATATGTAAATTTTGGCAAAATGAATCGACAATCAGTAACATTCCTATTTTTTTTTTCTCGACTAAATATATGAGTATGACGTAAGATCAGATCCTATTGGGTTTAACTGTATATCTAATCAATGTTTAATTAACAAACATCTTATTATTTATACCGATGATCATAAATAATCATTTCTAATTAGTGCAACTCCCCCCCCCCCCCCCCCCCCGCAAGAAAAAAAAACACCATAAAGGGAACGAAACGAATCCACCCGATTATTATATGTACCTACTATTATTATTATTATTATTATTAGAGAAATTGACCCTTTGGCAACATAACCCGACGGTTGCATCACGAACTAATTAAAGTTAACATTAATAATAATAATAATAATAATAATAATAAAACAACAGCTAAACAACAAGAACACAAGCAAGTCCAGTGGCTAAAACTAAACTCTCTCTCTGTCTCTCTCTCTTTTGGAAAGCAATCTACCTTCCCCCATTCACCCTGCCTTAAAGTTGAAAATATTATAGGTACCTCAGAATTTTGAATCGTTAACGTTGATTTGGTTTGGTTGAATTCAGAAACATCAGGTAAGTAAATAAATAGAAATATAGAGGACCGAAGGAGAGAGAGAGATGGTGAAATGTAAGTTTTAATCTTCTAATTAGAAATATTATTATTATTATTATTATGTTGCTTAGATTTAATAGAATTTATTGATGTTAGAAGATAAATTGGGAGAGTTGGCCGGAACATTTCGTGGCCTTTCATTTTTAGAATGCCGCAAAATGTTTTTTTGACAGTATTTTACCGTACCTTTTGTACAATTCTAAAACGAATCGCTCTGGATTGTTTCGTAAAAATTAGGATATCGAATAGCATTTGGCAACAGCGCAAATCTATCAGTATCACTCCACATTTCACGTATTTGAAGGTGGAGAAAAAAGATAGGTTTTCATGTCTAATGCTAATTATAATGTAAATTATAATTACTGCTAATTATACTGCTAAAAAAAAAAGAGTATTTTTCTTTTTAATTTAGCAAATATTTTCTTATCATCCCGTTTAATCACTGTACTGTTTATTTCCTAATTAAGAACTATTATACGATAATAATAATAATAATAACAAGGAAAGTATGTGTATGTTTTTTCATATTAAAAATGATGGAAAACACTTCAGGGCCATTTATTTTCAATTTCCGGACATACGATTTCGTTATCATTTCATTGATGAATTCATCGCCACCCTCGCCCTTTTTTTTATATATTAATACATATTTCGATTAAGGAATTACGAGAAGGAGGAGAAGAAAATCATATTAAATAAGAAAATTATTAACTAACGACTAAACTAAATGAAAAAACGAGACAATTTATTATCAGATAAAATATGTATATGTATATAAAGAAAAAAACAAACAGCATTCTTTAGATAATTAGATAATTTTCAAGGAATTACAATATACAATAATGGAATGCACTTATCGAATAGCTATTCTAATTTTATGTAATTAATTAAATTGTATTTAATTAGGCATTAAAACATAGAAAAAAAAAATCGGAGAAATAATCGATTCCAAAGAAATTGATTCATATTAAAAAGCTAGGAAATTTTAAATAATAAAAATATTTAATGCATAATTCTCGGTCCTTTATTGGTGGTGTTTATCGAGTTTGTCGTTGTTTACAATCATCATCAAGCCGAATCTAATTTAAAGCACTGACTGCACTCGGTGCGCACTGAGCACCTGAAATACAGCGGATTTCAAAAATTTTCTAAATAATTTCCTAATAAAAGCGTTTATATAAGAGTAAAATTAATAAAAAAACGCGTCCAGTAACCCAGAATATAAACAATTAACGATCTTAGTGTGCACCAAGTGCAGTCAGTGCCCTAGTTTTATTCAATTTTACAATTTCCATAGAAATTGATTCATATTAAAAAGCTAGGAAATTTTAAATAATAAAAATATTTAATGCATAATTCTCGGTCCTTTATTGAGCTTGTCGTTGTTTACAATCATCACCAAGCCGAATCTAATTTAAAGCACTTTGGCATGCACTGACTGCACTCGGTGCGCACTTGGAATTTAAAAAGCGGATTTAAAGAAATTTTCTAAATAATTTCCAAATAATAGTGTGTATACAACAGTAAATTAATTAAAAAATTGTTTAAAAAAACACTTCCAGTAACTCAGAATATAAACAATTAACGATCTTAGTGTGCACCAAGTGCAGTCAGTGCTCTAGTTTTATTCAATTTTAAGATTTTCCATTGACCGAACCATAAGTAAATTTCCTTAATAATCGAAATTAACCAAAAGTAAAGCAGACGAAAATTTCCATCATTTTTTTTTTCTCTATAATGTCAAACCATATTAGTGTGCATCTTCCTGCTGCTGCTGCTGCATCATTATTTAACAATGTAGAAAATCCAATATGGACGTAGCCGCCTGCTATATATATATCTATATATATCTAGTTCTAACTTTAGAGTTTCCCAACAACTGGACATCAAAGTAATCTTTACACCCTCTAAGGGATAGTTATGAGGTTTAAACGGGGTTTTAAAAGCAGTAGTATATGGCAGTATCTATATATATATATATAGATATAGACAAGAGGAAAAGACAGAGAGAGAGAGAGAGAGAGTGGACTCAGTCACCCTCCAGGGGATTTCTTGTACTAGAAGAGTTATCTCACAGTAAACACAGCGATGTGTTCTCTAATAGTTCTACAAAAGAGGAGGAACAGCAATTTTAGGAACATTTCTACCAAAACTCTCTCCATTTCTAATTAATTAATTAACGATATAGAAAAAAGCTGAACGCATTAATAAATTAAAAAGTCATTGAACTGAAATTCATCTCAGACAATAAAAATTAACCAACGTTGTTTAATTTCAAGCAAAAATTTCTTCCTCTTCTTCTGTTCGTTTTTTTTGTTAATAAATTAAAACGTAATTTTTACGCCTTATCCATTACGCCCCAATCATTGTTCAATGAACGCATAAATATATGAGAAAATTAACCCCCTACTGTTCAATCTTTCCATTTAATTAGACCCACTGAATTCCATTTGCTATTTCCCTCTCTCTCTCTCTTGTAACAAAATAAATCTTCAAATCGGTATATTTATTATTAATAATAATAGAGAATGAATCACAATCTCGCGCTGAGCTAATGCTGCTGCTGGTGGTGGTGGTAGTATTTGGATAATGGAGGTAAAGCCAGAAACAAAAAGGTTCGAATAAGGGTAAGTTTGGCACTCAATAGAATAAAAGTGCTTAATGCAAACGCGGGGGATTTTTTGGGTATACATATATATATAAGATGATATAGAGAGAATAAGCAGAAGGGGGGGGGTTTGGAGGAAGAGGGTGAATTGAACTGAAAGAAAATTTAAGTGAGTGTGTGTGGTGCAAAAAGGGATGAATACGAGATAAAGAAAAGCGCGCGTTTTAAACAATAATAATAATCAAATGTGCCACTGATTATTATTATTATTATTATTATTATTTAAATTTAGTTTATTTTCAGATGCATTTTGTGCGCGTCGGGTCGCGGCGCTTCAAATGCCAAACAATTGAAAGTAAAGTTTTCCGCTTTGAACGTGAATTAAATGGATTAAATTATTATTATTATTATTTCTATAATAATTATAATTCTAGACTAAAATGTTCTCTATTGCGACAATAATTAATAGAAATTATTATCCATAAACAAAATGACAAAAAAAAAAAATCCAAGAGGAATAAATCGATTAATAATAATAATAATAAATTTTTATTGTGTACCACTGGTTCGAATAATTTATTCGATTCTGTTTTTTTTTTTATTATTTTTGATTTAACGCAAAGAAATGAGTCTGCATTATATTTTTCAAGATTTAAATTGATGCTCGCCCAATTAAAATAATAATAATTTTAATTGTTGAAAATGTTTGGAAACAATTTAAATGATTAGATGGATAATAATAAAAATTAGGCCGGCCATTTTCTGCAAACGTCAATGCTAAATATGAATGGACAATAAATGACTTTTTTGTTTTTTAAATATAGAAAAAATTGACATAATCGAAGAGTTTACACGAGAGTTAAGGATTTTATTTTAGAACACCCCCTCCCCGTATATGAATGTTATGATAATCATTAATAATAATATTATATTTATTTAGTAGTAGTAATAAATAGCGAATAGAATAATAATAATTATTAAGGCATTTGTTCGGTATATGATGAAATTAGAAATCTTATTTGGTCACGTAATTAATATTAGATTTTAATTATTTAATTAATGTATAAGAGATAATTTACCTTCGAATTAATAATATTATATACGCGGATAGAAAGGAACAGCAGCATACATGTAGCATTTTAAGAACGTTATAAAATAAAGTTTATAAATGTATGTATGTAAATATATTATTATTATTATTATTATTATTATTAGAGAGGGATTGACGTGTATCTCACAAGATTTATTATTATTCGGCAAATAATCAAATTACATACGTACGTAGATACTTAAACAGCATTATTGCTATTATTATTTTGTAAAATTTATTTCACTAATAATGGAAAATTAATGGACGGAATTCCATATGTCGTATACATCACATTCAAACCAATCGATACCGGTCGATTGATTATCGATACTATCGCCCATGCCTACTATTAATCCATTTTAATGTGATTTAATTTAATAGACACAAATTAAATAAATAGATAATTAATTTAAATAAATTACAAGAACATTATTAAATTAGAAATAAAAAAACATCTCCTTCTCTTTTACTCATATGCGCACACCCTCGATGCCTATCTATTTAATCTATCTAGCTAGCTAGAGCTAGAGAGAGAGAGAATGGCCTAAATTAGATTCAGAAATTAATGAGTATGAATTTTAAAATGGCAACCTAAAGATTTAGGTTGCAACTTGTGTTTTATTTTCATCTTGCGTGTGTATGTGTATTTTTCAAAGATATTTTAATATGTTATTAATTATAATGCGCGGTGTTTTTATTCTATAATTTATGTAGAATATAGAATTTCAAATCTAAATTACTATTACAAACTTAATTATTATTTTAAACAGTAGATAAAATATGGAAGTAAGAAAAAGAAAAGAAAATCGAGAATTTTCTGTATGCATTACAAGTGAAAGGATAATTATTATTATTGATATTTGAAGAGAGGAATAATTAAAATATTTACTTGGTGTACGTACATATGTACTTAAGTACGTATAATTTAGTAATTAAAATATATTTTCTTTATAGTCTATAAAACCGCTTGAATTGAATAGATAGAAAAATACACATCCATTAATTTAATTAATTAATTGATGCAATACAATTTACGTATACGTACCTCATCTTTTACCGATAAATTTGTGGGGGCATTTGGTAATTGCATGGACATAGGCGGCCCGGACGGTCCTAACATTTCATCAGTGTCCTCTTCAACTATACCTTCGGCCATATCACGATTGCATATTGAATTGTCTGGATTAAAAAACAATATTAATAATAAATTTACTTGGTTAATTAATTCCTAAAAAATTTGAATAAAATCGAGGACAAGGCAACAATGTGTTTTAATGCATGCAGCGCCACATGACTTGATTTTCTTCTATTAGAACTTGCACATTGCTAATTAATTATTAGAACTTCATTAAGTTAATTTGTTGTATACGTATTTTTAAAAGAATTTGTATTTATTTTAATCGAACAACTAAGTAATGTCTGACTGTTTAAATAATGAATTTATTTCGAATTAATTTAGATTTCTGTATGTCTACACACACACACATATTGTTTATTTATTTATTTAATTATATGTACATACATTGTAATACAAAAGCAAAAAAATTTATACATAATAATAATAGTAATAATAATTAAGCATTGCTCCAACCGACATTATACAAATGTACATATAAAATCATTAAATTAAATACAAAAAAAAAAAAAATCATTAAGCAGCTCAGCGAAATTTCCATGATTCGGCGTACCTAATTAGCTTCATTAATCATATTTAATTAGCATATTTTTTTAATCTCATTAATGGGGATAATTTCGCTTTTGGGTTTTTTTTTCTTTCCCCCCCCCCCCCCCCATTCTTTTCCTACATATTGTTTTATAAATTACTCATTATGGTATAGAAAAGAGTTTTTGTAATAAATTCCAAGGGCGAAAATATCTGTACACGGATAGTTTGTTGTATGCAAATATTGACAATATATAAAAAGAGAACAATTCTCTATATCATAGTTGGCTATGGATATTATCATTGAACAGTCTGTGGCGCAGATTATAATAATAATTAGTGTTTATTAGACACTAGCTAGTTTGATGATAAAATATCTTTTTTGATAATACAATGACAATTTAATGATGTACGACGGATAAACAGATTGCATATAGAAAATACAGTGGAACTTTAACAAAATGGACACAATTTATCTGTGGATGGAGCTAGTTTCTAGCTGTAATTTTAAACCGATAATCAAAAACTAATTAATTTTAACTGTTTTCTATTAGTTATTTATGATTTATTCCAAAGAGACTTTAAAATTTTAAAGACGAGACGAAATCGGTGAGACGCACACGCAAAAAAAAAAAGAAAATTACGACCTTGAACTTCACACAATTTTCTTCTACGACGCGATGCCGACGACGACGACGACATCGACGTCAAGCCAATTAGCGATTCAGCGACAGAGAAAGAGAGAGAGAGAGAGTAAAAAATAAATAAATATAAATAGGCAAAAAAAAAAAACAGAATGGTGTCTAGTCTCAGTTGAAATTATTTTTGCCGAATGAATAGCGTAATTGGCAAAAGAAAAACTGACTAGTAAAAGTGAAATAAAATTATTAAAAAAAAAATAATAATAAGAGGAGAAAACGAAGACCAAGAACAAGGAGGTACCCCTACATATAAGTAGATGGGGAATGAATGATACAGACGACCACCTAATGGGTTAAATATTTAAGAAAATTTGATGAAATTATAGGGATAGAAAAAACATGATGATGATGCAAAAAGAAAAAATAGCGCTGATAGAGCATGATGATGGTGGGAAGGCTAAGACAATGAAATTAGAGATTCTGCACACGCAATTTTTTTAAATAATTACATATAATTAGATAATTGGTAAACTGATTTATGTGTCTATCGATTGATTGACAGTTTGAAATTCTCAATTTAACTGGCTCAGCTTTTTAAAGGGATATCGCATTAGATTTCGATTTAAACAAAAAAAAAAAAAATACTGTACGGTAGTATTTAATAGTAATTAGTAATTTAATTAAAGATGGGAACATAACGATGTCCCTATAACGTTTCATTCTGTTAAAATTCCGACTAAAGAAATAGAATCCAGCTTTTTAAATTCAATTCATAAACATGGTGGTAATTTTAGGAAGCACATCTTGATATAAATATATTTTTTCTAATCGTAGTGGTTATTCAATTTCTTAATACATAAATGTAATTTTACAGTTTCCAAAACGTTTAACTTTTCGAATTACGAAATACGAATTAAGATGGCGCGCTTGCGCTTTAACCACACACTATTCTTGATCAGATGACAATAAGTGGAATGTAACCTTAACCAAATAATTCTGGCGTTATTTTTGTGCATATTTGAATCGTTTATATATAATTTTTTTACTATCTATTCGTTACTTTTAGTGCATTTTTTAGTAATAGAATTGAACAATCTTTCAATTCTTGTCGTCAAGGTCAGTTCAATGTCAATTCTTTCGATTTAACGAATTAAGAAATCGCATAACCGCGCGTGTTTTCAATTTTTACTGATTAAAATTTAATGTTTACAAATTAAAAATTACGTTTACAAAGTCTGTTACGTATAAAAACGTTCAAATGCAAAATTTCTGTGTTTCTTCCATCGCCTACTACGAAACTAAAACGGGCCCGGTTTTAGTGGTTTGAATTGAATCTAGAAAAAGTAAGTGTTTTCCTTGTTAATTAATTAGAACAATATTTTTGCGAACCATAAAATTCAACGTCTACGATAAATAAATTCCATTCTTCAATTTTTCGTAGCATCCTTTCGCTGTCCTTCCCTTTTTCTACATCGATATTTTTCCAAAAGTCAAAATCAACACTACAACGATGATTCTCGGCGCCCTAGTAATACAAAGAAAAGACGGAAGGAAATCGGAGGACGCAGAAAAGACGACAAAACAAAAAAAAAAAAAACGGAGAACCATAAAAGACTGTTGCCAGGTTTTATTTCCGGTTTGGCATCGAGAACGAGAAGGTGGTGGTGGTGGATTATAGAGTGACTAGAGTATATACATAGTATATATAGTAGCATTTGCAGGAGGAGTAGTAGTCGTAGTAGTAGTGACAGGCGGCCGTGACCTTGGCGCGTCGCGACGCCTTACGAAAGCGAGAGTGCACGTGCAGGCAGGGCGCCGCCTGCACGTGGGGAAGGTTATGGTCGCTTGCCTGCTTGAAAGAAATTCTCTCTCTCTCTCTCTTTCTCTCTTCAAGTTTTTTCTTTTTTATGTTTTTTTCTTTTTTTTTTACTTCCACCTTTACGAAGTGAATATTTTCTTCCTGCTGACGGCGACGACGACGACGATGATGATGATAGTGTGGCGGCATGATGATGATGATGCCGTTTATGTACTTAGATAATATTGAGAAATGCATTTTATTATATAATGGGATAAAATTCGTTATTTTTTGTGTGTGTGTGTGTTTATTCGCTTAATTTTGTAAACAGCTGTTTCGATTATGGTGGTTTAAAAAAAAAAAAAAGAAAAAATACAAAAGACGAATTGTAAATAGTAAATTCAGATGACATAAAGAAATATGGAGACAGTCTGTCAGTCAATCAGCTGATAGCCGTTATTGACTGTTTGTAACGGATTTTTATGGAAGAAAATTGTGAAGACGAATTTCGCATTTGCATCAACAAAACGTTTTTAATCATTGAATTGATTGGCTGTTCGAAAAAAAAAAATAAAATTGCATTTACAATTACCGGTTACCTCCCAACAACGGTCACCTCTATACAATGGCCATTGCGCGTTGTTTCAGCGACTCGCTATCCAGAGATTGTACTGTACTTAATCTATAGATGACGCAGATGACAGGATAGATAGTTAATTTATTACTCTCTTCAATGAATCATTATTAATTTAAATTTTTATTATGTCATTTTTAAATTTAATGAATTCGTCAAATATTGCGCACAAAAACATATATGTAGAAAAATTTGGCATATGTATGCCATAATTCGCAATGAAATTGTTAATTTCAAAAATGAATTAACATAATTACATCCGTGTAAATTAATAATAGAAAATCTTTGCCGTTGTATGTGCTAGATTAAATTTTTATTCATCATTTCAAAAATTATTTATTATATTAATTAAAACTTACATTTAATTTAATTAGAAGAGAATAAGTATTGCAGCAACGATATTTGTGAATCAACTTATTATTATTATTATCATTATTATGGTTTACTTCTAATTGCTATATGCATTTTGTAATGATGAATAATTACAAAATGAATATGCGCTCATGTTAGTTGGAATCTGTCTTTACAGAAATACTTACAGAAATACGAATGTATAAATCGAGTGTGACTACTATACGAGGTGGTTTTGATTAATTAATTGTCTGCCGCTTAATACATTCCAATGTGATAATATCATATATTTATTTGTTCAGGAATATGTAAAAAAATCTAGTATATTGTTTTATTTGTCCAATTCCAATTGCCTCATTAAGTTCTTTTTCTTCTCGATAAATTAAATAATCTAATTATAGTATCTTAACGATAATAATATACATTACATATACATATACATATACATATACATATTAATACATGTAATAAATTATTTAATTCCTACGCGCTTGATTTCTATTTCTACTTCATTTTTTTTTTCTTCTTTCTTCTTTTTTAATGTTTATTTATACATACATACATACACAAATAAGATAATCCGAATGTAATTTATTAAAGAATCATCATTGAATTGATGATATCAAAACAGTTTTAGAAGAAAAGAAAATAATTTGAAGGGAAGAAAATCATGTCGAATAAATATTGAAATTATCGATTAGATTAATGTTTTAAATACTTACATTTGTGTATGTGAAAATTGATAAATTACATTTGGTAATTAATAATTTACAATTTGAATTAAAAGAAAAATGAAAATTGATTGTGAAATTTCTATATTTAGAAGTATGTATGTACAGTCGAACTTCGGATAACTTAAAACGGCACTTGCCACAAAAAAAAATCGCCTTATCGAGTTATCAGGGGGAAAGGACACAAGAATATATTAATTATGTAATTTTTTATTTAAATCAATATGCAATACATAAAATATTAAACATTTTTTCACAATAGAAATCAAAATATACAGATTTATTTTAAATTAAAAAAAAAATCTGTAATATTCGTTTGTCGAAGAGATTTTCGTTATTTTGTTTTTCGTAAAATTCTTTTGGATATTATTTAAATTCTTATACAAATTGTCCCCGTGGTCGGCTCTTTAGATTTTAAATATGTACGCAAAACGTCTCTAACGAGTGTTCCACCATTTCATCATAGATGGCGGATCATCACAATCGTCTTCTTCCACTTTGCAAATCACATTCAGTTCTACTTTTAAAGATGAAACAGATGCATATATTTTTCATTAATAGATAAAGTTGTCAATGTTCGTTTTAATGACATAATAATTCCAATAAAAATAAATCTATTAATAATAACAATTTATCCACAACACAACACACATTTTCACCTAAAATAACTTCACATAAGTAGTATAATAGAACGAGTACACTGTACTACCACACCACAGATATGTCTCTCTATGTGTGTGTACTATTAAACTTCCTCAACAAATTTTCCCACTCAATATTATAAATTTACACATCATAATATGATTTT